>LR749987.1:19035-72491 GCA_902729485.2 Mus minutoides | reverse complement strand
CGGCCGGGAGGGGGAAGGGTATAGGGAACTTTCTGGATAACACTTGAAATGTAAATGAAGGAAATATCTAATACAAATTGGAAAAAAAAGAATTACTTCCCCCATAACTTGATCATTTCTATTCAACTTCCTACCTACATTTCAGCATTTTAAGCCATATCCTCTATCTTCTATTTGACGACAGTTTAAAATTCATTTTATGTCCAGTGTCCTCTCTAAGTACCTCTCCGGATATCTCTAATTCACAGGGAATTACTGCTCTATCCTGTCTCAGGGTAGCTACTATTACAGTGACCATGAAGAATAAAGGTGGATATAAAAGCTTAATTACTCTTTAGATTAATTATAGTGTGCTAATGAGTTCATGTTTTTAAAAAACACAAGTCTGATTTGTGAATCTGTTGTAGATCATGGAATAATAGAAAATATGGTAAGATACAGTGAGATTTGTTTTCTGTCTCTGTGTCCGTGTCTCTCTCTGTCTGTCTTTGTGTCTCTGTGTCTCTTTGTGTCTCTCTCTGTCTCTGTCTCTGTCTCCTTGAAAGACAACTACATTCTTCAATTTCTTGTATTTGAAGCTAACAGGTTCCGAGAGATGTTTTCTGAAAACAAATTAGCCCCCATGAGATGTTTACCACAAAGAAATTACTTTCACCTCATGGAGACGGATACTTACTAGTATCAGTGAAATGAAGGCGTTGAGTGTATGCTAACTGGGCTGATATGAAATTAAAGTTGACTAAGAAAATGCTACAGTATTAGTTAAATGAGCAGAGATGTGTTTATCTTAAGAATTCAAACTAAAAATGAGAAGACACTTTTGTTAGCACGCTGTCTCTGTTCCAGGTTTTAAGAGATGGACTGCTAGATGGTGAATACTTTGAAGTCTGAAGGCAGAGCTGCTTACATGTCTCCAACAACTAGCTATGTGCTTAACCCCAGAGTTCCTATCCCTGAGGATTCTAGCTCACTTTGATTTATTACCAAAAGCATAAGACAAAAAGTTCTAACTATATTCCAGAATCTGCCTGTATTCTCTAATCCTTTGGAAACACTAGTCCAATAACAAATCCATGTCCAAAGCACACAAAAAACAACTCCAGAAGCTCATGGGTGATTTGTGATACGAGGCAACTGGACTGAAAGTAGATCTTGTTTAAAACCAAGTGTTTGTGTTATACGTGTTATTACAGAATTCCTTAAACAATATTATCAAAGGCGTATTTATCAACATCCTTCATTCATCAAATATTTATGGGTATCTACTTTGTGTGAGGTTCAAGGCATCAGATAATCCAATCCAAATGAAATGCCTGCGTTTCTTCAAACCTTTCTGTTCAGCAGTAGAGCTGTGCATGTGTCAATTAGAGGAAAAAAAAAAAAGAGTACAGGCAATGATAACACATGCAATGAAAAGCCCATTTTAACGCGGTGCAAGGTGTTACAGGAGAGCTTGTATAGAGCAAATCAAGATAGCATCCTGACTTCCAGAGAAAATTCATGGTCAGTTATTGGTGGTCATTGATGGAAATCTATTGAGAGTTTAATAAGACTAAGAACTGACTGTTAAGAGAGAAAGCAGGACCAGAAACAGGAAGAAAGAGGGAAAGAAAATGTCAAAGAAGTAACAATGGCCACCTCTGACTTAGATGAGAACTTATAAGGACAAAGAAAAGGATTTTGCTGGATTCAGTGGGACAGAAGTCATTGGTCTTATACTTTCAATTCGGGAATGAAAATGGGAGCTAATGATAGACAATAAAAAATCATGTAAATTTTTTAAAAAGCAGATAATGATTTATATAAATCTATATTTCTTTTCTGTGATGAACAAATTAAAACTCCACTATCCTAAAGTTATTTCAAAGTTATAGCTATAAGTCAGTGATATGAGATCTGAAAATATGAAATGTTTGGATTGAGTTTGAATAATGCTTCAAAACTGATCTAGCCAGTAAATTTTTCATTGCTTCTTGTTTAGCCTAAATTATTTAATCATCTTTACCTTGGTTCATGAATAAAGCTAGTATTAAATCACAATTGTGAAGCATAAGGCTAGAGGCCTCACTCAAGCAGCCCAACAGCTCTCCAAAGGAAAATGTGAGTCTCCTGTAAGAAACCACTACTATTTCACTGTCATTATGGAGATATGTTATATTCCCCCAACAATTCTAGAATGGACAAGATTATTAAAATATAAAATTATGGAAGAGAATGTAACACACTAGGTTATTTCGTACATTGCTAATATTTTAAGATTTAAAAAGTTCCTAGAATTACTTAATGTTTGAGGTCTTATATAGAGAGACATAAAGAAGTAATGAACATAATCCTCCCCCTTTCACTTGTCTTCCTTGTCTCCCTCCTCCTTCTTCTATTCCCCCTCCTCCTCTCCCTCCTCTTCCCTTCTCCCTCCTCTCCCTCACACTCCTGATTACTGGGGACACAAACTAGGGCTCTGCACATCCCAGGCAACCAACTTAATAATAATAGCCTTAGTTTTGTTTCGACATTGATTTTTCTTCTGGAGAAAGTTTTTCACTATTGGTGCAAGTAGCCCCAGCATGGTTGAGATCCTCTTACCTCAGCATCCTGAGTCAATGGGGTTATTAGTCTGTGCCACTCGGTCTTGATAAATTAATTGTGTTGTTTTCTAGTTTCCCTGTCTGTTTTGAACTTCTGGCTGTGAAATACCTGCCTATTTCAGCTTGTCCTTTTTTTGCAGTGTCCTAGACTGAGGTGCCATGGCCACCGGTAAACAACTCTTGAGTACCTTCTGGTATCATTATAATTCCATCATTGATTGACCCAGTTAGATATCATTTACATATTTCCATCTTATACCTATCTCTGTCACTAACATTCTGTATTATTTTAGAATTAACTATGTAATAACATAACTCTCAAGAAAGTAGATGTTTAGTTATCAATTATTAGCTCATTAACATATTGCAACACTACTTTATTATTTGTATGAACTCCATGTCCAATAATGTTTGCTAAATGTCTAAGAGAAGATACCGTATATTTCCAATTGAATGCTCACTGTTTGGTAATCTGAGAGGCTATTGAATATCTGTCAAATGGAAGAAGTGGGATATTTAGCTGTGCACACAGCTAAATCTTGCTCTCTGTATACCACAAACTTTACAGAGGATGTTTAAGGAAACAGAAAAGGCAAAAACTCTCTTTTTATGATTAAAGAATGCTTGTGTATGCGTGTTAAAGAGAAGATGCATGTGGTTACAAGGACAGATCCTGAATCACTTTTTCTTACTAAAGAATGCTCTTACCTGGTTGCTAGCTAAACATGCTATGAGCACCTACTTCATCTCATTACAATTAAAACAGAAAATACATATTTTAACTAAAGTCAGTTACACAGGGTAATACAGAAATTACATTTACATATAAAAGTGTACATGTGTCTTTAATAAAGATGATTTGTTTTCCTGTTGTAATTTGATTTCATATTGATAAGTCTTAAAATGAGAGGGTGTACTTAGCAGACTTTCATGAGTAAAATAAAAACTTTTTATACTGGCATAAAAAGCAGGGGAGTTAAGTTAAAATATGAAAATGTCAAATTATAAAATATTTAAGTCCCCATCATTTTCCTGCTTGCAAGCTCAGAAAGCATGAATGCTCACAGGATAAGACTCCTGAGACTTCCCTGAGTGGGTTCTTCCAATAATAGACTAGAATACACTGCCTTCAGCCAAACAAACCTCACTGGATGGGGTTTCTCGACTTTGATTTTCTCAGGATACTTCTTTCAGAAGGTTGTAAGCTTATTGATGCTAGTGGTTCATGTACATTTTTTTCTACTATGCCTTCTAAGCAAACACAGTAGTGAGTTCTGAAGTCAGAGATTCATAGTTCAATCTTTGGCTCCTTTATTGTGAATCAATCACCATTATTACAATATTTTGGTATCTCAAGTGGGAAGTATACAGTTCTTACATAGAAATTATGGGAAGATAAAGTGCTCAGGATAGAGCAAACACTCCCCAAACAATTAAAAACCATTGTTATTGTACTATTAAAGAGAAATGCACTGTACTATGTAGAATCTTGCTTTTGTTTCTGTTAGAATTAGCTTGTTGCTCTAGATTTACTTTTTTTGAAAAAATTACTCCAGTCTGTGGGTGTTATCTGATTGTATTTTGGTGGTGTTTCAGAGTAACACCACTAACTACATAGCTATACAGGGTGTGCTTTCTGTGTAAGGCAGTGTGACTTGTATATTCCCAGTCATTTCATCTTTGTAAAGTGTGTGTGCAAAATTGTGAAGTGGAGACAATTGTATAGAATGCAAGTGTGTGAAGGCCAGACTACAACCATAGTTGTCATTTTTCAGCCTTACTTCTGTGTGTGTGTTTGTGTATGATTGTGCATGTGATATATTGATGCACATAAATTAATGTGTATGCACATGCCTTTGGAGGTCAGAGTCCAGTATTGGTTGTCCTTAGTCCCTCTGTGTGTATTTTTTGGGACAGGGTCTCTCAATGAACCCAAAGTTCTCTGATTCCTGTAGACTAGCTGACTGGTACGTTCCAGGGATCTGCTCCCCTCCACCCAAAGAGAGAGGCAGTTCTGTATATGTGCCACCATGTCTACCTTGTAATCTAACACTTAGGATCCAGACTGTGGTTCTCATGTTTCTGGAAGTAAGCACTGATCATGGATATACCATAGAATTTAGGGACTTATTTTCTCCCATTCTCCACCTCTTTTCTTTTGAAAGGGTTTCTCCCTAGTTTGGAATTTGCCAAGTATACTAGGCTAGACAACCAATGAGCTTTGGGAACCTATTTTTACCAGTTTTAGGAATTATAACCAAGTGCTACCACCCTCTGCTTTGTTTGTTTTGTGTATTCTGGAGATTAAGCCTGAGTCCTTGTTCTTTCAAGGCAACCACTTGACCAACTATCTCTTCAGCCGTGTCAACCGTTTAATCTTTAATGCCTTTCATGTTAGAACTCTCATGTTGATTTACAGTTGGTTAAGCCATGAAATTAGGTTTTCATAAAACTAAGAAAACTAAGCTGTGGCTTTAAGCAGCCAGACTGATTATGAGGTAAGCAATTACTCAGTATTGCCTACTGAAATATGGTTTTTTTTCCCCCTGCATCAATGGTCCAGTTTTAGAAGCTTATGATCTTTTGGCATTGTTTGCAAATGTAGGATGGACCAACCACACCACAAACTGCTCTCTATTCCATAATATTTAGGGTTTATATTTTCTGATTTTACATTTAGAAGCATCAATAATTTTCCTTCTCTAGTAATTCTGAGTGGGTTTTTAAAAATATCTACAACTTAAGAAGAATGACAATATTTAGTTGTCATGAAATATTTAGTTTCCATGAATGCAATGACACATAAATCTTTAGGGATGGGATCAAAATCTTGGGACTGATGGTTCATTTTATTTCTTCTTGCAAAAAAAGAAATAATTACTGTTTGCATTTCCCTAATTAGTTTTTTTTTTATTTATACTATGAATGTTTGCATCAACTATCCTCAGAATGAGAGAATAAGATTATATTTATCATGAAGATACTATTTAGAATCTACAAGTACATCAACAAAGGGTCAAGTTAGGGAAGAAGCAGGAGTAGAAGGAAGCAGGAGGGAGGAGGGAGTACCCACACGGGAAATCTCGGCACAGGAGGTAATTGGGAATTTCCAGCTGGAACATGGGAAGGCTTGGTTTGTTTCTTCTTACCTGGGATTAGGAAGCCACAGGGCCCTGGGAGCTCTGAGAGCCAAGGCCAGGTTTAGATAAAGCAAAAGTAAAACATTTGGTTGGTTAGAAACTAAGAAAGTAATTCTCAATTTGTACACACCTACCTACATTTTCAAGAAAGCCTATTCTTTCCAATGAGTCTAACATGGATTTGAAAAGCCTAATTGTTTTATTGAGAAACAGGAACTAGCCTACCTTGTTCAAACAGATTAGCTGAGGACATAAACTCTTTCCCAACTAGACCTTTGAAATCTAATCACAAGATACTGTCACTTCTGTGGTGATTAATGTAGGGAGTTTTTTCAAAGTAGTGCCAATAATTAAAAGCCATACCTTGACATGTAAATTTTTTGGAGGGAGTAGTGAGTAATAATTTATCTGCCATTTCTCCAGGGCCGGCACAGCGTGCAATTCCAGGTTCCTTATATTCCGACTTCACCCAGTCGGATAACCACTGCATGTTACAATCACAGTAAAGAGGGTTGGCTCCAATCGCTCTGGAAAAAGAACACCACAAAAGCACACATACACACACACACAAGTATGGAAGTATTGTTATTTCCTAACGGAACAGATTCACAGTGATGCTCAGTAGAAAATCCCTATGAATTTTTGACGTCAACAATTTAGAAGAAAATGGAGAAACTGCAGATTCCCACTTTCCTTATTTTTGTGAGGCTGGAATAAATATCACTAACAGGTCCTTGGGCTTTCCAGGATTGCTTTATACGCAGAGCGACATTCATCTTGGATGTAAGTACATCCTAAGAATAGGTTAGCACTTCCTGCTTTCCCCGATTGTTTACTGAGAACTTGGTTACTGGTCAACAATCTGTGGACTCCACTATGAACAGGGAATCATTCTTAACCCCCAGTGAACTCCCATTTCTAAGTAGACTGGCAAGTGGACAAACACAAGTAATCCTCAGGAGAAGTTGTATAGCAGAAGCAATTACAAGATGTCTGTGAATGAGCAGGCTGACTTCTCTGGGAGATGCTGATGGGGATGAAAGTCTACACGACTTGGGATAATTAAATAGGTGTAAAATGTTAGGGATGTTACTTCAAGGAAAGGACCATTATAAAGACAGATGAAGTCCATTCTTCCTTGCTCATCTGCACCTTCAGCGGTCTGCCATTATAGAATTGTGTATTTAGTTACAGAAGCACTAATAATAATGGAAGAATCATAGGGAAGTAGCTAGCATTATTTCATCATTTCAATCTACTAGGCCCGTGCTTACCCACTTCTATAAAGTACCTTATTTTATTTAAGATAGTAATATGTGAGTCTAATATTAATAATATATTATTATTAAATAGTTTCATAAACTTGTCATGCTTGGACACAATAGGTAGTTATATGTGAGGCAGTTTTCAAAGCTAAATTACCTTCTGATTAGCAATGGAGGTAAACAACTGAATCATAATCTAGGGAGCCCTCTAAAATATTCTTGCACAATCGTAACACCTTATCATGTGCAAATAAGTATCCACATTTTATCAGGCATCACAGTGCAGTGTTTCCTTTGTATATATGTCAGCCCCAAACAGCTCAAATCAAACCACGAGCCCAATGGTAATTTTGATTCTTTTGCTCTCTCTTGACATTTCCCAGTGCCCTTCTGAACTGAAGGAGAGAGAAGGAGTAGAAAAGCTGTTAATGATCTACAGAGTGGAAAAGGAATGTGTACCAGGAAGGCATGGCTGAGCCCTGACAGGACAGAGGACCTTTGAACTGGATCACTGTTCACTGTTTTGGAGAGAGCCACATAGTGAACTAGACCCTCAGGTCAACCAGGACATATACTGTGCAGCCTTATCAGATCCATTACCCTAAATCCACTTCCTCCTTTATGTAGCATTTTGGCAGCAGCCACACCCCTAACAGTAACAATTTTTATTTTCATACTCTATCTCATGAACAGGGCATGAGTTTGCAAAGAGACCTTCATATGGACTGTTGGTAGATGCTGAGGCTCAAAGATCTCATGGTAGAGGTCTTTCTTCCTGTAGCCTCTGGTCTAATGGCATAAATACAAATTAGAGGTATGCATCTGATAAATGGATATATACAAACCATACTAATACCAGAGCTTCCATAGAGCAAATTCAGATAAAACACGACTATCTAGAAGATATTATTCTTTCATTGTCTTTCTAAATTTTCTAAATTTTTATACTTTTTTTTTTTTTTGAATTCTTGTGAATCTTACTGAGATCATACTGGCTTTGACATTCAGACAGAACCAGATAATTGTTACTGGGTGGCTTAAAAATATCATCATGAAAGGAGGCTTTCTAGCCTTTCACAGAATTCTTTTCTTTTTTCTAGCTTTGAGATATCGTACTGTTACATCTAGTAACAGGGTAAGGATAAAATTCAATAGTGCTAATGTTATGTGTATGTGCATATGTGTGTGTATACATTATGTCTATATAATTTAGAAATAATGAATATATGAATATATTATATATATATATATATCTTTCTCTCTATATATATGTACATAATCCATTTCTACCTTTATTTTAATTGAAGCTATAATTATGGATCTAATACAATATTCAGTGGTGTCAATGTCCATATTGATAGCACCATGGTCAATGCTAAGCAATATTTGTGGAATACAGGAATCAAAGCAAACTGGTGTATGATTCATGGAGAAGGTGGTGCATGCGACACAGCTTTGGAAAGTAGAGTTGGGTAAGAATCAGAGAGCAATCAGAAAATGGTGGAGAGATGCTGGAGGTCTGTTTTCATATAAAAAACACTTTTTTTCTGAGTCAAGACCACCCACTTAATGAAGACTGCCAGCCCAAAGAGAAAATCAAAATTTACTCGTAGGTGGTAAGGTATCCAATTTGAAACATTTTCTTTCAAGATTAAATCAAGCATAGCTCATAGTTACAGCAAAAGAGCGGTAGAAGTCTATTGCAAATATGTTAATCAGAGAGCATCTGACCCCAGCATTGCATCCCTGAGCCAGGTACTCACAAGTGTGACAAGGCTGACAAGTCATTGAAGGCACCTTCAGGCACGACAGAAATGTCATTTCCATGTAGAGACCTAAAAAAGAAAAAAGTTCAAAAGCATATTTCTGCATGTAGAAGGACTTCATTTTTATCGAACATTTTAGTGGAAGAAGGCAATCTATTCAGTAAGCTATGTTTGAACAACAGATATCTATTTAGGAAAATAAAAGCCAGCCCATAGCTCACATCATCGGCAGAAAATAAATTGTATATTGAAGAGTTAAATGTAAAAATGAAATTAGCAATTCCCTAGAACATATGCTGTTCATATAATCATAGGATAAGGAAAACTTGCCACAGTATAATATAAAGCTCAGAAACCAGAAAGAGAAGAATATGAAATATTCGACAAGGTAAAATTTACAAAATAAAATAATAGCTAAGAGGCTCGTGCAAGAAAGTGGATGGTAAATATTATGACCATGAAAGGTAAAACATTAAAATTCTTAATTAAAAGATGTGAAATCAATAGTAATTGTACAGATGTTGTATTACATAATGAAAATAGTATCCAAAGAGCAAATAGCTAATGAGACGATGAGGCTTCCTTAGAATACATACTGCAAACGCTCAGTAACTACACAAGGACTCAAATGCTACAATCATTTGAAATAAAACAGCCCCCAAAAATCAATCTGTCATAGTAAAATGAAAGGTTTACAAAGTGCTTTGAAAGGATATTCTATTAAACTGTTAATGGAAAATAGAATTAAGTCATTGACAAAATATTGTTTGGACAACTAGCTGACAGTTTTGGAACCGTCCTAATATCATGGAAAAAAACTCCATAACAGGGAATTCCTTCTATACCATCTCTTTCATGTTAGTACATCTGCACCAAGATAAAACCATAGATGGTTTATTTGAGTGTCATAAAAAATAAAGAATGTCTTCCGTGAATCTGAATAATAGTGGGTATGGGCAGGGTTAGCAAAGGCATTTTCTTCACTCTAAGGCAGATTCTGTACCTGGGAAACTGTTGACAAACAGCTACACAGGGTAAAAGAAAAACACACTAGTGTGTTATTTAAAGTAGCTAATGGAAGAACAAGAGAAAATCCTATTCAGTTATATAACTGTGGGATATAAAAAGAGATGCAAAGAACAAAGCCTGGAAGAATATGTTAAACTAATTCACTTCACAGAAAAGTATTTAAGTATAATATGGTTTTAAAGAAAATAAGTTTCCCTATTCTTTCATAAATTAATTTGAGTTATATGTTTTAATATTATAGTATATATCAATATATTTATTGATGCCAATATAATTATATAGCAATAAATGACTACCACAGTAACATGTACTACACAAGAGGAGGTAATGTTTTCTTAATCAAAGTGGTTGTACAATGATACCATATGAAACAATTGTCCTAACTTCAAATTTCCAGTAAAGTGTAACACACACATCATGAAATAGCCATGAATAACAAAGTGATAACATCATCCCCCCCAATAGCCCATAACTCAAGTCTCCAAGAAATGTGATTGTTGAATACAGGATGCTTACAGTAACCGAAGAGACTTCAATCCATCAAAGGTTCGTGGAGGGATACATCTCAAACGGTTGTAACTGAGGATTCTGTAAATAAACATATGTCAGCTCATCTAACGGGAATCTAGTAATAAACAAATGCTATTTTAAAGCAAACCAGTCCCTAAAACAGTTATTTGAGCAATTTATGAATTGAATGTCTTTATATATATCATTTACATTGCTCCTCTATGTGTTTTAATTCTATTATGATACATTACCTAAATATAACTTAACAGCTTTCCTACTGTGTACACATACCTCACTCATCATCTGCCTTGGCTATCATGCTCTGTGTGGTGGGTTTGAATGAAAATGGGCCCAGAATAGGCTCATAGATTTGATTACATGGTCACCAGTGTGTGGCACTATTTGAAATGAATAGGAGGTGGCCTTGTTGGAGGAAAAGTGTCACTGGTTTTGAGGTTTAAAAAAAAAAAAATTCTAAGCCCAAACTCTCTCTCTTCTGTCTGCCTATAGATCCAGATGTAAAACTCTGCTTCTCCATCCCCATAACTGCCTGTGTGCCTCCGTGCTCTCGGCCATGATAAAAGTGCACTGAACTTCTGAAAGTCTAAGCAAGCACCAATTTAAATGCTTTTCTTTGCTGTCATCATGGTATCGCTTCACAGTAATAAAACACAGATCAACACACCCCGAAAGCTTAGTCTAAGGATTTCTCACAACTGCATCATGATCTTAAAAAAAAATTGTGTGTGTGTGTTTCTTAAGTTAAACCTAACATTTTGAGTATCTTTTATCTTCATTGTTTCTATTTGTCTAGATGGTATTACCACTCCATAAGATGACAGACTCACTCTGGTCACCAGGACCCATGTAATAAACCCTTCTCACCCCAAGAATAAGTGAATATTCAGTACCACACTTACAAGGTGAGAAGCTGGGTCATGTTGCTGAAGCTTTGATTGGAAAGGGTGCTTATTCGGTTGTTACTTAAGTCTCTAAAAGAGAAAAGTGAAGACAACAAGCTTACTATGAACCAGAAAAATAGGCCATTCATTATTAGGGTTTGGTATGAACCACCAATTCTTCCGGTTCCATTAGCTCTCCATTCTGTAACCTCCTTCAACACATATATCCACTAATACACAAATTTAAATTTGCTAATTGGAACAATCCTTGAATTAATTACATTCAAATTGTCATCATAAGAATACCCGTGATTTGACTGTTGACTAAGTCACTGACACTCAAACAGTTCTCAGTAAATATTTTTTTAATGAATAAGTACAGATATTGAATGTTGCTAATTGGCTACTTCAGAATGAATTTTGTATTTTTAATCATAAAATATATTATGTGAATATTACCATTTTCTCATTATATGTAGATTCACATGTATTCATATATATATATATATTAACAGCTACATATGTATACATTATACATATATAATGTGTACATATATGTACAGATTATAATTAGCCACTTTTTTTCTGGAGCCAGATCTAACACATGAATAAAGTGAAGATCAGTAAGAGATAAGGATGAACTATTCTTATATTCAAATTCCAAAATATAAGTAAAATAGACACTGATGATTATGAAAATGACAGGAACATTATAGGAGTCTTAGGATCCATATTTTAGATGTGGAGATTCTATGTCTAAATTTTACAAAGTTGTACATATTTATAAAATTATATTTATATAATGGGTCAGTAGTAATGAACATTTCTAGAACCACAGATCTCATTTTTAATTTGTTATAAGTAATTGCGTGTTTTCCAATAAATGCCCCAAAGCTGTTAAAATTACCTTCTGAAAATCACAGCTAGTTTATAGCTCATTTAAACACACCTGTTCTTGCTATCAATAGTAAAAGTTATTGGTCAAAGTAGTTTTCTCCATAGGTAGGCTATTCGTCACTTACATGCCCCTATGAGAATTTCTATTTGAACGTCCCATATTTCATGGAAAATGGAGACATTGTCTTCACTTGCCTTAGTGCGCCTAGATAAAATTTACACAGATCATATTCCTTCTCTTGAACTTCTTGGAACTTACTTCTTTGGAATAAAGCCTGTTCTAGGAAATTTAACAATCTGCCTCTGAAACTAGAATATATATATATATATATATATATATATATATATATATATATATATACACAAATTCTAATGATAATGTATAGCCATTAAAATATTTTACATTTTTGTAATTTCTCTATGTGCTCTGAAGTGTTCTCAGTCACCAGCAAGGCTACTCGAATGTGGGAAAGTATATGTAACAGGGTTAGGTCTGTTTTTTAAATGATGTGTGAAACTAGATCAATTTGTGTATAGATTTAAATGTCTGCATGTTTTTATGTCTTACATTCAAATTGTCATCATAAAATCATTTCATTCACTGAAAAGGAAATGAGATATTTTTTCTGAAGATAGAATTCTAATCTGAACAAAGAATTAGTATTGTTGAAATGAATACTCAGAATGTCAAGGTCATTGTCTAGCTTAGTTAGATGGGCTTCAAATCCACATGCTTACTTAAATGAACTTTAGTATTTGTAGACCATAAATTATTTTAAAATGTCTCACATAAAAAAGTCAAGTAAAAATATATGTTCAAAGTTTTGACCACATTTTGTTTGCCATATAAAATAAAATATTTCCCCACTATCTTTATGATTTCTAACAATTAGCTTCTTTTTGTATCAATAAAGCATCCGTTTTACTGTTTGCATATTTTTTGATTACTTAGCTATTATTCCTTCTTTGCATCTTTGGCTAGAAGAGCTTTCCCTAAGACTCGGCATCACCTGACTGATAGTCATAGAGATGTAGGTAGTGATCCTGAACCACAGGGAGCTAGCAGAGAAGCAGGCCACTGTAAGTGATTTCTGTCACGTGAAAGGCTCTCTACACCTTCTGCATCTTGCCATTCCTAGTTTAAAGAAATAAAATAACATAACGATGTGAAAATATTCTACTCACATTAGTGTTAAATGTTTGTAGTTAGAGAGTTCCTTCGGGACCAGCGTGAACTGGTTCCCATCCAGATACCTAGAAAACAAGGATGGAACAAGGTCAGCTTACAAAGTTAACAGTGGGAAATCACAAACCAAATGGCCAATATTTACTTTGAACAGAGATGAAGAACCACTTGGCAGTTTTCGCCTTGAGATCATGCTCCAAGCTGCGATCATTATTCAAGACAAGTAAAGGGCAAATTACATAATAGGTCAATTTAGTAGAACTCCTTGTGGCTCACTTAGGCTAATGCATAAAGCTAAGTACAGAATGGTGAGTTCAATATCTTGTGGTTTAGCCAAAAAGCAAGCCAAGCATCTAGTCATTTTTCTATCAGAAAGAAGGTCTATCCAAAGACTTATATATTTAAGTGGCCACCAGTTTCTTTGTATTTATAGATAGACAACACCATAAAATTGAAGAATTATTAACCAAGCCTAGTTATTAAGTTTAAGTATTTTTAAATTGCATATTATATATATATCTCAACACATTTGCTATATAACAATGAACAGTTTTAAGAAGATTTTTGAGTGCAACTAGATATAACTTTAAGGTGGTAGATTTAGTGTCATAGTGCTTTCATAGAATAACACAAAATTTCAAGTATACAGAAATTAGCATGTGAATGCCAAAGAAAGTTTCAAATAAAAGTATACTTTTGTCTATCTTAACATAGGCAACTTACAAAAACATAGTAATTCATGTGATATAAAAATTTTTAAAAATGCTAGGAGTTAGACCCATCATGCCACAAAAAGAAAAAAAAAATTCTTCTGTTTTCAAAATGTTCCTTTCCTAGATAATATATATTACAAGAGTCTCAAGCACTTGGGCCATCTGGCCAAAGGTAAAGCTGATACCAATCGTGAAACATTGAAGATGTGTTTGTGTGTGTGTGTGTGTGTTCTGATCCAATGAGGTAGTCATTCTTGAAACCTCAAATTGAAATTTAAAGTTTAATGTTCATAGGAAAAGTCAGGAAGTTGCCTGAGATTAAAAAAAAAAATCTATAATATTTTAAAATGTAAACAGATTTGTAAAATACACAGGTTGTAAACATACATGATTGACATGAGATTATATGTTGCAATATGACTTCTGATAAGTCCTCAAATTTTCTTACACGTATTTTATTTTTGCCCACTTCCTTTCCCTATCTCTCGTAGCTAAGTTTTTCTCGCTACCACTAGAGGGCAGCAGCGTACTGTGAATACCACCACTCTCTTAGCCCAGAAATGCTGCAGCAGGACAAAAAGACTCAGAAGAACACTCTGTATGTCTATTTGGAAAACAGTGTAAGAGGGAAGGTATACGGAACTGATTAAAACTAATGAATACCATTTGCTCGACTTGTCTACCAATACATGGTTAGGTTGCCAAATTCTTTAATAATTTAATATAATACACACGCACACTTTTTCCAATATGAGTATATGACTGGAGAGAAAGTTCTTGCTGACTTGGTAAGATTCTAAGAATAATCTTTCCAGGAGGAGAACTTGAGTTTCAAAGATGAGTTGGTTTCCCCCTGATATATTTAGAACAAACTATTCTTCATAGAAAAGAAAAGAAAAGTCTTTGAAAAGGAGCTTTGGTGTGATGTCAACTGAAGACTCAATGGAAGAATAGGAATGCATTTATGTCAATCAGGAAATTAAGCTTAACACAGAAATGAAAGAATATTTAACTTTTGTGGATGAGTAAAAGCAAAAGGCTAGTTAAAATGGAAAAGAAAGGTATTCAAAGAGAATGTGGATACTATGTCCCTCACTGGACTATTTATAAAATTTCACTTTGCATACAAAATACAGGTTTGTAATTGGGAGTGGGGAAATGTTATGGACCCATATGACTATGTGAAGAAATATTAAAACAGGTGTTTAATGAATATACCAAACACAGTGCTAAGAGTCAATTAGCTCTAGTGTTGGTTAGGAGAGGAAAAAACTGACCAGCATTTCAGTTTGATCTATCTATCCATCTATCTATCTATCTATCTATCTATCTATCTATCTATCTATCTATCTATCTACCTACCTATCTATCTATCTATCTATCTATCTATCTATCTATCTATCTATCTATCTATCTAGTGTATATAGGATCACATTACAGATGGATAGATGGTTAAAAGCCACCATGTGGTTGCTGGGAATTGAACTCAGGACCTCTGGTAGAAGAGTGAGTGCTCTTAACCACTAAGCCATCTCTAAGTACAGCATTTCAGTTCTACAGTTCTAAGGAACACATTCCTGTTTACTAATACGGCTTACTCTGAATGTTTGATCCAGTACCAAAATAGGATCCATGAATTGAGCATGACTTGAAAATAGAGATCTTTGCAAACTTAAGAGACATGTTCTTCACTTGATGATAGCCAAAAGCCTAAGGGGAAATAACTAACATATTCCTTAACCTGATTGCTTATGTTACATACTGCCCAAGTGGTAAAAGTGGATCATGTGGACTTCTTGCATGCATTGCCATGAACAATAGGCATATATCTGTAGAGGCCACATGGAGATTTAATGTTATTGATCCATGATTCCAGAGAAACAAAAATTAATAAAGACTAAATGACTTACTTTGACTCAGATAAAATATTTTCCTATCAAATTGCAGTTTAGACATAAAGGAGTGGAATGAAAGGAGCATCCACGCATCCCAATGCTTGCATCTAATTTTCTTTCCATTTTGCATGCATGGCATGGATGCAGCCATAGGGCTTTGAGCTGAAAGTCTGACTTCTGAAGGTCTATTTATATGGATATTGGCCATGGAATTTGTATTTAAATATCAGTTATTCAAGTATCAAAAATAACTGGCCACATGTCCTTTTGGATCTAAAGGACAATGTCTCAAAAAGGACAATGTTTCCTTTAAATGAGAAGGATTCTGTCAGCTTCTTTTAATTCCCAGATAATTATTATCCTGTATGGTTAAATATTGTCCCAGAAGTCATAGAGATTTAAGTATGTAGTGTTCACTAGACATTGAAAATAAATTAACTATGCAACATTTCCCAAACTGTATTTGATGGAACATTAGTCTTGTAAAATGCACCATGAAAAAATAAGGGGTGAGGGGAGCAATAAGTTCAGGATCTATATAATATCTGACTATCCTTATTGGAGCATATTAGGCACAGAAAATACAACAAACGTACCGAGGAATCTTATTTATATAAAAGGAAAATACATCCAACCAGCAACTCCCCAAGTTCTCTAAAGTGACTTTTCCATTATTGCTTTATAAATTTACTTTATATTCATTAAGCAGGTCTAGAAATGTGACCTGTAAAAAGGATCCTAAAGATCTGTATTAGATCATTATCCCCTTCATGTATAAAACATTAGTTGGAAATGCAGGCAAAGGCAAAACAAATTAAGGCAGTTAAAAAATTCAGCTTGACACAATTTAGAATCACCTAGGATAGAATTTTAATGTAAGACTGTGTGGACTAGGCTTGTCTGAATTACATTAATTGTTTGGGGAAGAATAAGCCCACTGTAGGTGGTATTATCCCCTAGATTTGGTTCCCAGACTTCATGGAGTATAGAGAGAACACAAATGAACCTACATAAATTCCTTCTCTCTTTATGGTTGACTGTTGACGTGACTAGCTGCTTCTAGTGACTGTCTTGATTTTCTTGTAATGATGGACTTGTAAGAAAAATAAATCTCTTCTCTCACATAATGTTGGTTTTGTCACTGCATTTAATAGGAGGTACAGAAAGGAAACAAGGAGGACAAACTGTACTTACAGCTCTGTGACGTCTTTTGGAATGCCTTTAGGTAAGATCTTCAAACCCTTGTTGCTACATCGTACCACTGTATCCAAGCAAGTGCATTCAGAAGGACAACGGGAGAGTGGAGAGCAGCTATTGTCATCATTTCCTACATCACCACAGAAAAACACGGACAGCTTTACTGTTTAGCAGGGACTAGAATGGAGTTTTTATGTTTTGATAAATTTAACAAAATCAAGGGTACTGAGCTATGTAAATAAAAACATTATCACTTCTGTAGATAGCACTAAGTACTTACAGACTGGCATTGCGTATGCATTAATTTTGGGATCCCTAAAACAGGATTCCAGAAAAATAGTTCACATGTTTTAGTACCTACCAACATAATTTTAATATTTTAATTTTATTAGGTGATTAGTTATTCAGTGACTTAAACAGTTTTTGATCAGGACATGCGAATAGAAACTGGATTAAGAAGTTATAAAGAGATGGACATAAAGGGGCAGATTTCCTTTACATTTTTAGAATCACATGTTAAAAATTTCAAATTCCAGTTAGCTCCCTGTTCACTGGTACTAACAACAGAACCTGCTCTACCAACCTCGCATGAAGGCAATGACCCAAGAGCCTGAGAGAGGGGAGACCAACTTTGGTTGGTTTGAATAAACCTTCCAGATTATAATAGATTTCTGTTTTGCTTTTCTCACTTAGAAACAATTGCTTCTAAAAGATACACACTGAGAGAAATTAAGCTCTGTGAGTATCACTCACAAGTTGGGAGCTTGGAAATCTTCTAGAACATTTACAAGTAGGCATTTGGTAGACTTGAATGTTAAATGGCAACCTGAGAAACACAAATGTCTTGCTAGAACAGAGAATGAAGCTACAAAGAACACTGCACAGTCCTTACATGTTAACTGGACCATGATGTGAGAGTTGTTTTAAAAATATTTCTGCCATACCATGGGCCCTGTTTGCTACCTTGGTCTACTGGACTAAAGGAAGCATGCTCCCCTGGATGACAGAGCATCAGGTTGGTCCTGTGAATGATGATCTAAGACCCATGATTGGTCGTGCATTTCTTACCATCATCACAGGTGAAGTCCTGAATGGCTACATCCTGGATTGGGATTTCCTTCAGGAAGTAGGGTTTTTGGCATCGAGGATTTCCTGTTACAATTCTTTTCCTTCTGAGCCATTCTCCCAGCCATGCCAGGTGACAGTTACAGTTGAAAGGATTGGCCAAGAGGTTTCTAAGCACCACATGTAAACAATGCACAGTTCAGTTTAGAGTCAATCTTCTTTTTCTATATCCTAGGTGATCATTTCTCCAAACCTTTTGCTTACAAAAGACTCGCAGTCTTTGTATGCCCATTTCTCTATATGCACACAATAATATACAAAAATGCCATGCATTTTTCCCCTAAAAGTTGTATACCTGGACTAAAAGACAATACATTCTTATAAGAAACTTCTTTGAATAACTTTATGCAAAAAATATGTGAAAGCAGTAATCTGGGTTTTATGCAGTGGATTCTGATAGATACCTCACTTACAAATAATCTAAACATGTCAGACATCTAACTTACTGTCAAACTCTCCTGCACTGATAAAGCAGTAATTTAATATAAAGATGAAGGCTGATTACCTTATATTATTGAGTTTAACCTGACAACAGCTATTCCCGTAATTTGTCATCTCAAGATTTCCATCTCTTGCTTGCTCCAGAGAATAGCTTTCCTATCTAAACTGACAGCTGAGTTGATTAAATGCCAGTTATAAAAATGAATTTATGTCTACAAATCTCAATACTTATGGCATCTCGTACTTAAGCACAAACCTATTGACAGTCCTATTATTTATAAACATGCCATCTTTAATATGCACAAATTAGTCTCTCCATGTAAAATGTCACACTTCATGTGGGACAGGGATTAAGTACTCTACTGATAGATGGATGCTTGATTCTCTTTCTTTGTTTCAGTGACTTGAGCGGTCTTAGATATGTTTATGGTACTGTCCTAACTATCGTTTATCCTCATTCGGTTGAGTTAGGTTAGCATTTAGAAACTGCTGTGACAGGAAAATCATCAGTTAATAGAGCTGTAATAGCAAACAACTTGTTGAGAAATGACATAAAAAAAGGCCTGAAATGCATTGTTTAAAGTTTATTTTTAAGCATTTTTAGAGTTCTGTTTGTAGATGTAGAACTATTCTCAAGTTTCAAGTTGTCTACATAAAATATTTCCTGACATAGGCTCAACTCATTCTGTCCAAATTTTTCAAAGTCACAGTAAATGGCCTCTGGTAAATAGCTTTTACTTTCAATCTGTTCATCTTTATATTCTCTTGTCACCATGAATGCTTCTTTTAGAGTATAGATGGTTGGTAATAACTCTATCAATTCTGTTTTTATGATACGTATATTAAAATGTTTATTGTTTAGAATAAGAGAAAAAATCTGGGACATTTACTTGTTCAAGTTAGAATAATTTATAATTCTAGATTTGAACTACATCATTGATTCCATTATTATAAAAACAACTAGCTGAAAAATACTATGTATATCAAATTTTATGTAATAAACACTGTATTATAATATTTTAGAAAAATTAAAGCAAGGCTAAGATAAATTTGTCCTTTTATAAATGCCTAAATACAAGGTTAACTGTTATAGAATGCTTAGCAATTATTTAAAAATTACTAATAAAGGTAAGAAATATAATACACTATTGCAAGTGATAGATAAAAGCAGCAGTTTTCAACCTGTGGATCATATCCCATTTTAGGGGTTCAAGGACCCTTTCACCGGGGTCACCTAATACCATAATATTTATGGTATTAACAAAATATTTACAGAAACATCAATATTTACATTATGATTCACAACAGTAGCAAAATTACATTATGAAGTAGCATCAAGCATAATTTTATGCTTGGGAGTCACTACAACATGAAGAGCAGTATAACTATGTCACTGCACTAGGAAGATTGAGGACCACTGGATGAAGGTAATGCTTTTCTGCTTACAGAGTGGATAATGAATGGAGAGTATCAAATGCTCCTGGTGCAACTGTGGTAATTTGATTGTCATATAAAGAGAGTAGACGCACAGAGCCGAGTCCTATGAAACTGTCGTTCCCAACACAGCTTATTCGATTACTTCTCAGCATCCTGGGGGAAGGAAAAAGACATTGTTTGGAGATGAAATATCAGACATTCAATTTTGCCTCTCTGAGAATCAAAATCATGCCTTTATTAAATATGTAGCATTTGTTACTATTTTGAATGCCTTTTCCCCCTAGGGATGGCTATATTCTGGAAGCCATCCTGGCAGAATAGAATACCCAGAATCACCAGTGCCTTTATTAAGCTGCAGAAGGCATGTGACCATGTGGATCTGCAGTCCCATAATGAGGGTAACATGTTTTCTTTTGATGATATAATTAAGTTTGCCTGACCACATCATGTCCTCAGTCACCTACTCAGAGTCCTTGGAGCCCAGCGATTTGTGCATTCAGAAGAGCCTGACATTTGAGATGGAAGAGGAGGAGGAGGGAAGAATCAATAGGCACTGCAGACGGAGAACTGAGGGCATCTCAGGGACTTAGTGACTCACTGTCTGACAAGAACAGAGGGAGTCAAGTGTGACAGAGCATCCACCAAGCCCGCATCTGATTGTTTTATTTATGAAAAAAAAAATCTGTCCATATTTCCAAGTTCAGAACTCCCCAAAGGAATAAATGTAATATACAATAAAGGTTAAATAGGTTGGCCTCGAATAAACTCTACTTTTGACATTGTCATTAACAGGATTAACAGTGTTGTCATTTCCTCGCTGCTGCTAAAGCACTGGCTTAGTTCCCAGTTCCTTCCTCTCTGGGCTGTTTATCTGGCAGTTTTCAAGAAGGAAGAAACCCTCATTTACAAATCTGTAGTTGCATTACATATTATTCAGAGCTCATGAAAAAAATAATTTATTGATCTTTCTACACTCAGGGTAATCACTCCATCGAAGAAGGAGGCAAATATAAAAAGAGAAACATTGTGCTGGCTAGTTTTATGTCAACTTGACACAAGGTATAGTCCTTAGGAAAAAGAAGACCTCGGTTGAGAATATGACCTTAGAATATTGGTCTGTGGACAAGCCTATTTTACATTCTTTTTGATTGGCCGTTGGTATGGGAGGGCTGAGATCTGTGGGCGTGTACCATCCATGGATTTGATTGGTAGACTGGACAATTCCTGAAAAACAAGCTAAGCGATCAGCACTCATTTCGGACCTCTGCATCCGTTCCTGCTTCCAGACGCCTGCCTTGCGTTCATGCAAACACTTATACAGTTCCCTTAGATGAGGACCCATGATCTCAAAGTATATGAGGAAGTAAATCTTTTCCCTCCCTTTTTTTTTTTTTTTTTTTTGGTTGTTGTTGTTGGTCTTGGTCATGGACTAATATCACAACAAACTCTAAGACAGACGATGAAAATGTTGTTGCTTTAAAACAATATGTTCAGTAATAAACAAAATATAAAAATATTCTATTTTTGCTTAGCCATAGATAAGAAGATAGATGGTGCCGTCCTATCCAGGCATCACCGGATAGTCAGAAACAAATGCACACGTCCTTATCAGCAATTTCCTTTGTCAGGAATAACAAAGATAAGTGGGCTCTATCTTACTGGAGTTTTGAGACCCTGGTAGGAATTGAAAAAAACACCTCTCTTGAAAAAAAATTCCAGCACATGCATAGAGCCAGCTTTGCCTGATGTCTGGTGTCTCAGTGCATTTCATAACTTGCTGAACTATGCACATGTGTTGCTAATTATCTTATTATTGCAGAGGAATTCAAATGTTCAGAATACCAAACCTCAGGGACCAGGTAGAAGGATAAATCCAGAAACATCTACTCTAGTAGTTGGAAACCACAAGTTTGACTCTCAACTGCTCCATTCTTCTTGGAACAACTGCACTGAGGAGACAGAGTGCGGGCACTTTTTTTTTTTTTTTTCTTTTTTTCTTTTTTCAGGTGTTACAGCATAAACAGGAGAAATACATTCATAGAGAGAAAATGGAGAAAGCTGATTTCAGAGAACTTTTAGGCAGATTCTGTGTTTGTATTTATTCAAAATGAATACTTTGATATGCTGTCCAGGGTGGTACTACAGACTGAATTGTGACTCCCCTAATTCACACCTTGAAGCTCTTATCACCTAATTTGACTGCCTTTGGAGAGAGCCTATAGAGTTTTATAAACTTTTATATAAAGAGAAAGACACACTAGAAATTGCGTACATCTGACTTTCTCTGCTTTTCTCTATATAAGAATGCAGGGTGAAGGTTCATTTATAGCAGTAAACTAGCCAAGAACGAAGCCTGTAGCCTGTAGTCTAGAAAATGGGCCAGAAAAACAAACTGAATTTCATGGTAAATATCTACATCAAGAAACATAAGAGATGTGTGTGCAGTGTTCAGTCTGTAGTATTGCTCTGTGGCAGCACAGATGGGCTGATATGGATAAAGTTCTAACCGGTTCCTCTTACCTTCTCCATAGTACTTCTATTACCAATGAATAGACCCTCAACATCTGTGGAAGAAGGGAAGTGCTCTCATTTGTTGAGTCACCCGAGACATCCAAAGGAAGTGAAGAAGCAGGCGTATTTTCTTAGTTATCCTTCAATACAGTTTCAATATATCCCCCACAGACATGCTCAGAAACTATTTGTATAACATTTTAGAGTGATTCAAAACTAGTCCCTGAGAGAGGTCTGCGAATGACATGTGACCTTGCTGGATTGTTAGGTTGGGCAATAGTAGAGCCCACATCTATTCTAGTGTACAGAGTTTCTTTGTTTTTGTTTTTGTTTTTTGTTTTTGTTTTGCCAGACCTAAATTAGGGATGCAATTAACAAAACCAGCTAGAGAAATATCTTTCTCTCTCTTCCTCTAATAAAGACCAGGGACTTCCCACATCTCCCTTATCCACAGTTCTCCTGGTTAGGTGAGATGCTCTCTCTTCCTCTCATAAAGACCAGGGACTTCCCACATCTCCATTATCCACATCTCTCCTGGTTAGGTGAGATGCTATTGCTTGAGCTCATGTTTACTGCCCTGTCAAGGATGCTTCTTGATTGCTAATAGATTCTTTTATATGCTAACACAACTGTTTTAGAATTTGGTTTTTCTCTCATCTGGTTTAAGAGTCACTACTTTTGGCAAACATTATTATAAAGATTCACCGAGATAATTTAAACAATACAAAGTGCTGGGTTTACCATTTGATCCAAGTCTTGTCTTCTCTACATAAACACCATTTTTGGGAGACACAGAGATTTGTTCCTTCCAAACTCTCTATCACTAAGCAAACATACAAAGCCCTTCGCATATTTTCTTAGTAGTAGACCATAAATGGTTGATCCCCCTTCACAGCTTCTTTCCTACTGAAGCTCCACAGGAAGAGTTAAACATAGCTGCTGGAAGAAGATAGTCATTCTGTTCAAATGGTTATGTCTGAGATATTGAGCCACTGAGCTAGAAGGGAAGTCGAAATCCCCTATCTCCCCAGATGATAAAGAACAGTGAAGTTGCCCGGTGTGGTGGCACACGCCTTTAATCTCAGCACTCAGGAGGCAGAGGCAGGCAGATTTTTGAGTTCAAGGCCAGCCTGGTCTACAAAGTGAGTTCCAGGACAGACAGGGCTATACAGAGAAACCCTGTCAAAAAAAAAAAAAAAAAAAAGAACAGTGAAGTTAACCCATTTTAATGTGAGCCAGAAATACTTACAATGTTTTGAGGCTTTCCAATCCTTTAAACATCTTATGCTGAACATTTTCCAAACGGTTACTGGTGAGAAGAATTTCATTCACACCAGATGCGCCTTCAAATGCACCCTCCTCGATATCAGTGATCTTATTGTTGCTAAAGTTGCTGGATAGAGATGTTAAAACACAGATCATAAACGGCTGCCCACGCACATACGGCACTCCAAAAATGTATCTGGTCATTTTAAATCTAATGAGTAAACACGCAAGTTTTCCCCACCTTCAGACTTTCACTGCCAGTATTGCTAAGACTTGGACAAGACATTTTTCTTTTTCTTTTATTTTTTTGTATTGTTTTTGTTAGATATTTTCTTTATTTACATTTCAAATGCTATCCTGAAAGTTCCCTATACCCTCCTCCCACCCTGCTCCCCTACCCACCCACTCCCACTTCTTGGCCCTGGTGTTCCTGGTCTTAAAGACATTTTTTCCTAATCCATCAAGTCAGAAGAACAGTAACACTAAGAGAGAAGAACCACAAAAGAGAAATATGAGCCAAATTCTGGTCAAAACGAACTGCAATGATCACCAGGAGTCTTAAGTTGTTGAGGTTGGCTATTTGGTTACATAAAGCTTTTATGTGGCCCTGTAGGCTGTTCTGGCTTAGCAGCAGCCCCTAGTCATTAACTTTTCAGTATCTCCCCAACTCTTGGATATCTGACTACCATATTTGAATTTTCCTCTGTGAGGATCAAACCCATGTCTTTGTGCTCATGACACAGACACTTTACCAATGGAGCAATCACATTATTCTGTTTTGTGGTTTATTTTTTTATGTTTATAAAGCACTGCTCATAATAAATGCTCAGTAAACACCTACTACTTTGAACACCTTATCACTAAAGGGGCAGTGTAATTACTGGCATAAAGGATGACAAGAAATTAGAAGATGTTTTCAAGGTAGCCTAATGAAGAGGTGAAGGACGGACGCAGGCATAAGTTAGATCCGTGCTGCTAACACTGAGTCAGTCCTCTGTAGAGATGGAATGCCTCAAGGAAGAGGGATGCTGGGGGGGAGGGAAGGGGGAACACCCTCTCAGACGGATAGGGGACGGGGCATGGTGTGAAGAACTCTGGAACGGTGGACCAGGATTGGGGTAGCAATTGGGGTATAAATAAATAAATAAATAAATAAATAAATAAATAAAAATTAATAAATAATATTTCTATTGAAAAAACTGTGTCAGTGGCTGTGGCAGCTACATACATGAGAGGGGGCAACAAGTGCCGTGGGGAAATGTGCCTGCTTCCTCCTCATGTGAGCAGGGCATAATGGATCCTTGCACAGTTGACTCTTGTCCTGCAGCTCCCTTTACTCTTCTCAAGGACATGGACTACTGATGGAATGTTGTTGAAAATGCTGAGCTCATGAACTTACTCTGAAATATGAGCTGTGGACATGAAGTAACACAGATGAGCAGACCGGCCAGTTTACTAATCATTAATTTTGACTATCTCATAATGAAAGCTTAATGAAGCAAAAGTCAAAGAGTTGACAGGAATGTGCTGAAAGAGAAATGGCACCACGGTTTGGGGAATAGTAAAGGAAGTTACAAAACCATCAGTGAACCCATTGCAATGTGCTTAGATTGCGGGATTCCTGCTGTGGACGAATTAGAGACCAGCTGTCTGCTTTAGAGAAAGATGCTGAAGGGCTGGCTTGGCATTGTGTAAACACATGGAAAAGTGCCTCTTAACAGCACCCTGGATTCAGGCCCCATGTAGTCTTCACATGGAAATTTCCCTAGATTGATTGTATATAGATATTCCTGTTTCAAAAGAAACTCGGATAAAATGGAAAGAAATACAAAACTCACAAGAAAGACACTGCAGAAAGTTAGCATGTAGCTAACAAATGACTTACATTTTACGTAATTGAGGAAGTTTCTTAAATATCCCCGTGGCTTCTAACACTGTGAATTCATTATTATTGAGACGCCTGAGGAAACAGAACAAGAAAGAAAGCAAGTTTTCTTACAGGAAGAAGGAGTTAGCTCGTATTTGTTACCCAGACTTATAACATTATTTAATGATAACTTTTAAAATATAGCATAAATGTAAGAGATTTCATTAACATGCTTATATTTTATCATTTAATTGGTCTTAACAATCAGAAATTCTTAAATATATTTAAATATCATGTCTCTAATTGCATATGTAGCAGAAGATGGCCTAGTTGGCCGTCATTGGGAAGAGAGGCCCCTTGGTCTAGCAAACTTTATATGCCCCAATACAGGGGAATGTCAGGGACAAGATGTGAGAGTGGGTGGGTAGGGGGACAGGGTGAGGGATGGGGGAGGGTATAGGGGACTTTCAGGATAACATTTGAAATGTAAATTTAGAAAATATCTAATAAAAATTGGAAATAAAAAAGAAAAGAAAAAACTCTTCAAAGCCAGCTTATAAAGAGGAATCTCTAGAATGAAGTTTCTAAGCCTTTTTCACTATTGTCAACTTAGCATTCATTCATAAGTTCCTGGTTTGTACCTTCATCATTAACAGATCAATTTATACACAATTCAAACACGATAACGTACTAAATGGATAGAATTTCAGTATATTTGTAAAACTAAAAGGCAAGTGAAATGATTCACGCCTGCAATCTCAGAACTCAGGAGGCAAAGGTGGAGGAGCATGGCAAATCTGAGAGTAGCGTGGTTGGTCTACTTGGTGAATTCCAAGGTATGAGGTTAATACAAAAATACTCCATCTCAAACAAAGACATAAACAAATGTCTCAAACAAAAACAAACAAAACCCAGCACACCCATTTTTACTATCTCAATATATTTTCAACACTCCCAAAGCCCTCCAAAATCAATACCAACCACTGGCAATCATGACAGGCAACTCTCCATCACCATTCCTCAGTCATGACACACTATCTTGGAGTTCTTGGTTTGGACAGTTCTCTTAAATGGAACTGTACACACTATGTCTTTTGTGACATGTCATATGATATTCCAAAGGTGTTATTTATTTTTAATTATTTATAGGGCATGTGTATCTACTGTACACACTATGTCTTTTATGCCATGTTATATGATATTCTGAAGGTGTTATTTATTTTTAATTATTTATAGGGCATGTGTATCTATTTATGGGCAGATACACATTAGTGTAGTTGCCCACAGGTTCAGAAGAGGATATTGGATCCCCTGAAGCTGAGTTACAGATGGTTATGAGCCAGTAGGCATGGGTATTAGAAATTGAACTTGGTCCTTTGTAGGAGCTGTAGGATATCCGTTCTTAAATGCTGTACCACTTCTCCAACCTCTTTAAGAAAATTTGGATTTTCACATAGGTTATTATTGGTACGTTGTTGCTTTTGGTTGCTGAGGAAAAGAATGGACACCCCAAGTTTACTTAGCCATTCATCAGTTAGTGGGCACTTTTGCTACTCTACATTTTGTCTACCAAGAAAATGCTATGCTGAATGTGGTATGCATGTTTTGTTACATACCTTCTATATACAGAGAAGTAGTTTTTTTGGATCACATGATAGATCTATGCACACTTTAAAAAAAATTAAAATGTTTTCCCAAGGCTGTACTAGTTTCCACATAAATACCAAAGTGTAATTTTTCCCATGTATTGTTGTCATTCTACCCACCTCCAGACTTTCAAAGTAATGGTAATGAGAAAATTCTCTCTCTCTCTCTCTCTCTCTCTCTCTCTCTCTCTCTCTCTCTCTGTATTTAAATGTTTGCTCTCCACTTGATGGTGCTGTTTGAGGAGGTACAGTCATGTTGGGGAAGGATATGACTGAGGGCAGACTTTTGAATGTTTACTGTCTCACCTCAGTTTGGGTGTGCCTAAGCAATGCACTTCATCAACCATGGCCTTGCCCAGTCACCTGCTGTCATGCTTCCTGTTGCATGGAGGACTTGAGTTCAGGAACCCTAAGTCAAAAGGACCTCATTCTACTATATGTTGTGTTTGGTCATGGTGTTCACACTTTGTGCAAGTGGTATACAAGGAATTATAAACTGGGAAGCACGGAGAGTAATTGACATAGTAGCAGAAGATTAATTGGTAAAGACTTTTATAATGAGAAGTTGTGCTATGCGGAAACTGGCAGGGGCTTTGTTTGTTTGTATTGGGTTTTGTTTTGTTTGAGAGAGAGAGAAAGAGAGAGAGAGAGAGAGAGAGAGAGAGAGAGAGAGAGAGAGCTGGAAGACTTAGGATTCTGGAGTAGAAAAAACGTAACCATTCTAGGAAGAATCTGAAAGAGTGTAATCCTGACATATAATGCACATACTGTAGGTCCAAAAATCTGAAAGAGTGTAATCCTGACATATAATGCACATGCTGTAGGTCCAAATCCATAGTTTTCAGAGGGTAACAAAATGCTATCAGTAACTGAGCTAGAGAACATTCATTCATAAGATACTTTGGCAAAGAATCTGGCATCATTCTCAACAATTCTCCTTAGAGCTTGCCCAAAGCTAAATTAAAAAGCAATTTATTTGCTTTTTCAAAATTAATTTCTTTGTTAGAATGATCTCAAGGCCACCTGACATTGAGTCTCTGGAGAAGTTATTACTGATTACTGTTATGCAGATCGACCATCATATAGAGCAAGCGATGTACAAATAAATATGAAATGTGCAGCCTGGAGAGGCAAACAACACTAGAAGTCTTAGGAGTGTCCCCAAAGCATAGGCTACAAAGTAAGATGTAATTTGTTAAGGAGCTTAATGTCATTAATGAAAAGCTTCTTATTCTCCACTGGAGGAGGTGAGTTGTTCTGGGGGCAAGACCCCATCCAGTTAAATCTTCAACATGTAAAGTAAAAGAACTTAAGGCATCCTGAGGAGTGCTCTCGAGAAAAACAGCATACAAAAGATGCTGATCCCAAGGGTATGCAAATCCACATCAAGCTGTCAGCTAAGTTTGACATTGTTATCAACTTGGTAGTGATACTAAAAACATGAAAGATATAAGACTGAGGGAATTGTGAGTTCTTCCTGTGGAACCAAGGAAGTGATTCGGCCTGTGGTATCAAACAGGTGGCGAGGTTTGCCAATGTGTTACAGTTAGTGTCCTACTAAGGAGGCCTGTGCAAATACTGCATAAAGCCGGTGTTTCACTTGAGATCCTCAATGTTGTTGATGCCAGAACCATGAGACTTCTGCCAAGAAGAGTTACAAGCAGGAAAAAGAATCAGCTACAAGATAGAAAAGTATAACAGAGGCAACAAATCTGCAAGGATGAGTGCCATCTAAAAGAGGGGCATCATCTCAGTACTTAGAATATGAAGCCTTAGATGTGAGACCTGGAGTGCAGCCATTGATGTTTGCCCTGTTGGGTTTTCATCTTGCTTTCATCCAATCTTTCCTCAGTATTTCCTCATTCCTCCTTTTTGAATGGAAATGTATAGTATGTGCCATTGTATGTTAGCTGCAATTCCTTTCTGCCCGCCCGTCCTTCCTTCCTTCTTTCTTTCCTTCCTTCCTTCCTTCCTTCCTTCCTTCCTTCCTTCCTTCCTTCCTTCCTTCCTTCCTTCCTTCCTTCCAGGACAAGTATTACGTTGTGTCTTAGTAGAGACTTAGGACGTTTGAACAATTTTGAGACTGTGAAAGACCATGGATGGTTTTGAAATTGAATTAAACATATTTTGAATCATGAGATGGCAATGAGCCTTTGAGGACCAGTAAGAGTAACGTGGTGGTTTGAATGAGAAAGATTCTCTACAGGTTCACTCATGTATCAGAACACTTGGACCCCCATGGTTGGTACTAGTTGGGAAAGTTATGTCATGGCCTTTCTAGAGGAAATGTGCCATGAGCTTTGAGAGTTTAAAGCCTTTCACTTTGCTTCTAACTCTGCTTCCTGTTTGCTTATGAAATGTGATGAGACAGCTCCATTCTTTCTCTGTACCTGTGGACTCCCCTTCGGTAACCATGCACCAAAATGATACACTCTTTATTCTAAAAATTGCTTCTGGTCCTGGTATTTTAATCACAGCAGGAAAAAAGTAGTTTAGCATTTTTCTAATGACTAATTAAAAGGATGATATTTATATATGCTTACTGGCCAATCATGTCTTCATTTAAAAAAGTTCATATGTATTTTAGAAATTTTCATTAGGGAATATAACCTTTATGTTGTTGAATGTTATGATAGTTTTATATATTCTGACTATCAATCCACTGCTAGTATATGACCAGTAAAATTTATGAATCCAAATTTCTTACTGTGTGCATGGTTAGCAAACATTTTTCTCTTAAGTATTTTTGTGCCTATTTTATGTGCATATTTTCAAAGGTATTAAAAATAGAATTTTTGTTGAATCTTACATTAGAAACTAGGTTCTAATAGAAAAATTGAAACATAATTAGCTCTTTTAAACTTTAAACTTATTTAACTCATTTTCATGATCAATATAAAATCACTTATGTGTAGTATTAGAAATAAATACAAGTACACACATAGCCCACACAGAATGTGGTTTAGGGAGCTTGCTATATGTTCTTTGAATTTCTAAAATTCTTCATCTAGTAAATATGATCTAGTGGGTGCTAAAAAAAAAAATCACCAGAACCGCAAAGAAATTAGTTTCTGTCAACCCTGTGAAAGACATTATTTCTAATTATTCAAATTGCTTTAAATTCATTAAGTAACAGGCATGTGTATAGACACAGTGGGACAGGAATGATAATACACAGTGCCTGTCATAGAGAGGCTATAATCTCGTTGAAGACAGAAGGATTATGCATACACACAGAGACAAGCGACTTTGCAAAGCAATAAATGACAAATACCAGATGGCACCATAAATAAGCATCACTAAGATATTCATGAAATGATTAGATTTCAGTTGTGTTTTCATGGATCTTAAAAACCTAACATTAGACATCTTCTTTTTATAGCCAGGAAAGTTGAACTGCACATGAGCAGAGAATCTACAAATAATTCCCAAAGCACAAAATTTTTCATACTGTGAATCCTATGCCAAATTTTTAAATATAAATTTGATCAGATCCAAATCTTCAGCTTTCTCTGATCTTCTATTCTCTGGTTATAAACAAATATCCAGGCAAACAATTATTGTTCGCCCTTCAACAAATGACAGTCACAGAGTGTTTTCACTTGAACCAGAGAAGTCGTCAAATCACCACAAAATCACTCCCTGATAGATTTGGTGAGTCTTTCAAATTATTTTGTTTGGCTATTTTAAGGGTTACATGCCTTGTAAAATTTATGAGATGCTTTTAAATTATTTTTTTTCCATAATGAATATACAATAATAATCAGACATATCTGTTATCATTCACATTACTAAATGATGACTGAATTTTGAAAGCTATTTTGATTTTTTACTTGATGCTTTAAAAAGCAAGGTTCACCTTAAATATCTGGTTCACGTAAAAAAAAAGTGAACTAAGATAGCACTGAACATATTATTTGATAAAGAAGAGGTGCTCTCAATTTAATGTATGTAAGTTAGTTAATTCAATTATTAAGAATTAAAATGTCATAACAGAAATTGCAATGCTTCTATGCAGTTTCTCTCTGTCCCTTGCTCCCTCCCTGCCAGGATTTTGTGGTCAGATTAACTTACAGCTCTGCTGTGTACTGGGGAATATGGTCTGGGATTTTGTTGAGTCTTTGATTGGAGCAATCTACTGTGGTCCCTTCACAGCGACACTTCTCAGGACAAGCCAAGTCTGCAAAGCAGTCTCCACTTAATTTTGATCGATAATCTTCTGTACCTATTGAGGATTCAAGCCAAACATAAGATACTGAGTCTGAATGTTAGAAAAGTCATGAATATAATGGGAAGAAAAATAGTAGGAGAGCAATAGATTATGCAGCAGGGAGACAACTTAGGGAGTTTTGGTCAATGGATATCAGGTGAGGGTTAAAAGAAAGGCTTGGAATTTTCTGGAAAAAAAAAGTGACCAGATGCACATGACAGGAAAACATTCATAACGGTGAGCTTTTCACAGCTGTATTTTCTGCTGATCCGATTGTGAGCTATGCTAGTAGTCTTATTTCACATATAATCACACAATGGATATGAATTGTTAAAAAAAAGTTTAATTTTTTTCTGAGTCAAAAATTGAAAACATATCTCGTAATAAACATACTCCTTTATATTATTGTAAAGTAGGGCTTTTCAAGGGTGATTGATATACTTAGGTTTTAATTTTTTTCGTACGGACATTTGTTATTCTCCCCCTCTCATATAATCTTCAGAAACACCCCCAAAGCCCTCTTTTTTCATTTTGAGTCTATTAAAAAAACAAGAAAAAAGAAAAAAAAAAACAAAAAGAAAAAAAACAAAACAAAAACAAAAGTTAGACCTGCCTCGTGCCTCAGCAGTTTGCCATGCTGTAGAAAGCTGCGTGACGTTCCATGGTGCTTGACGGAACCATGTTTTTCTCATACCTCGCAAGCACATGGTTAGATCAAGCACAACAGAAAATCTCGCTCCATTATCACTACACCAACCACTAGGCCAGAGGGAAGACCGAGAGGAAAGACGAAGGGAGGAGAGAAGCTACGGACGCTCTGGAAGCATCCTGCTGTTACATGACATGCATTCTTCCCGCAGATTGTGTATGATCATAGCGAGAGCATAACTACCGAAGGTGCCTGGAAACACAAAGAAGGGGCTAGATGGAAAGGTGCCTCTCGAGTTCCTCACAACTGCAGCGTGGGAACCACAGCTTTCGGGAAGAACATCCAGGAAGAAGTTGAAGGTAAGCTACAAGGACAACAGAGAAGCTCAAGAGGTCTGTGGTTTCTTCATGGAAAATAGGTGCAAAACATCAAGACTAGAAGAAGGTACATCGGGGATCGAAAAGAGGGTAGGTTACATTTCAGATGAGACACTTTTACTTACAGGCCAAATGGTGAATTCCTGCAAAAGAAAAGATCACCAAAGAGGAAAGAAAGACAGAATCATCCCAATTAAGGTTTAAAGACATATACAAACAGCACACGTGCGTACGCACACACACACATACACACACGCACGCACCCACCAAATTATGTTCTCTTCCTTGTTTCTTTACCATGACAGACATTAGATAGCATTGTGTGATGCGTTTGTCATTCATTGCAATATCATTTCACTTTTGAAGTACAATGGCTTAAAGGCAACGCAATGACCTAAAAGATGTGCGATACAAATAAAAGGCTATGGCTTCCTTTAATGGATGAACTGTCTGCGAGACAGGTTTTCTATTGTGCCATACAGAATAGCAATAGCTGCATAAAATGAATGACAAGCTAATAATGGAAAGTTACAAGGACAGTAGATAGATAATAATTAGGGGTTAGGTCATAGGCTACTGAATGATTCCCAAGTTTTAAAGCATATCACTTGATGGGAACATAATCATAATTTCAACCAAAAATGGAAATGCCAAATATAACAAATATGAAAGGTTACATTCCAATACATCAATGAGAGTCACCTTACTAATTGAAGAATGTGTTTCTTTTCAGTCTTCAGAGATTGGGCCCCAGGAAAGTTAACATTATTCTGATAATTGATAATGGGTTCATTGAATGCATTTAAAGATGTATAATTACTATCACAGCAATCAGCCACGCTTACTTTAACACCATGTGTTAGGTAGACACAGACTGTAATTAGTGTCTGATGTGTACGAGAGCAAAGAGGGCAACAAACAATCAGTATGCCATGGAGCCTACACATCAATCTAAAACGTGAGCTTAATTACCAACAAGTGAAATTTAAGACATTATCTTTGATGTAGAAGTTATTTTTTAAAGCCTGTCTGGGCTTCTATCTTCCAGCAAGGGCAGTAAACTTAACAACTAGCACAGCACCTGTACTGCCTTGAGTTTTACTGGAATTGTGCTATTTAAATTATTAAGACACTGAATTGAATAATTTGGCAATGATTAGATGAATTGCCACAATTTAGGAATTTAAATTATATTTGTATGCTAGCTTAGGCATAGTCTGGTTTTCAGAAGGTATCTTTTTTTTTTTTCCAGCTAAGCCATAATTAGTAGGTAACTTTGCACATATTTGGCTAAAAATAACAAAGCAAAAAGACCAGTTAATTGTTCTTTTCAACACATTACTGCTTATACGGTACAGACATAATATGTGGATTATTAGTTGAACATTAAAATTCAAAATGAGCAATATACTTAAATATACTTAAATAATTAATTAAATATATACTTATTTAAACGATAAGAATAAGTAATAAATACATCCTTAAAATTGAGACCAATCAATATCATATGTATATATGTATAAATCAGGATCAACCAATACTGTACACATATATGTATACATATGTATATGTGTATAGTATTATATTCTAAAGTATACAATTATAGTATATTAAAGCAAACAGTCTTTTCACTAAAGTATACAATTATAGTATATTAAATTATATACTTTGTATACAAAGTATATAATTGTATACTGTATAATTTATATACTAAAGTATACAGTATACAAAGTATATTAAAGCAAACAAGTCAAGAGGTATTTACACAAGAACAAAGTAGGTAAGGGGCATATTTTAAAGAGCTAGCTCTAGACTCATCAGTTTGAAGGTGTTGGACAGAAAGAGAGGAAAATTTACAATTGCATCTTTAGAAACAGGGACTCCTTCTGCATTGGTGCCCATTGGTGCCTTTTTGTGCAGTTGCTAATGACTTCAAGATACACTAAATATCCTGTTTGTAGCATAATAATCTGACTCCAGCCAGGCAAAAACATACAATTGGGAATAAATTAATAATAATTAAAAAACCCATAAATGCAGCTAAATCAGTATGAAAAAGCTGTCTTTTGTTAAGAAAAAATAAAAAAAACCAAAATGCAAAAACAAAACTAAGCAACAGTATTCTTTTTAAACCAAGAAGCTTTAAAGATATGGGCTTTGTTGTTGTTGCTATTAAAAATGGAGTTTTGCAAGTTTTTACCTGATTTTATATAGAACTAGCTCTTTGACAATAGAGAGGCTACTGTCTTTAAAATTAGCCTAGTAAGCTATATTTTAAAAACAGCCTCAAGGATTAGATATTCAATGAAGACAGAAAAAAAAAATATGATTTAAGTAGAAAGCCATAGGTTCAAACATTTTCGCTACCATGAGAAACTGCAGATAAAGGAGTGCAAAGGAGAAAGGGAGAGGAAAGAAGGTGTGTTTTGTTCTCTGGTTTGTTTTTGGTTTTGGTTTTAAAATAGAGAGGTTCAGCATCAGAAGGTGCATGCAGAGGTAGGGCTTTCAGGATACAGCTATAAGTGATCTATGCGTGAGTCACTATCTATGAAGTGTTCACTGTACTTCCAAAAACATGCACATCAATGTTTAGAAGCTATATAAGTCGAGGAAAAGGTGTCTGCAGTTAGTCCTACCACCGAGCAAAACCTACCTGGAATGAAATACTGTTCTTTAGCTAAATAAAAAAACAAAGAGAGAGAGAAATAGAAGATGTACCTGAATGTCAGCAAGCAGAGATATGAGTTATCGTAGATTAAGAATGGACTAAAGTTACTACAGGTAACCTAGTGACAATGTATATTCATAGAGATAAACATACAGTGAGCGATAAACTCATTATAAACATGGACAATAACAAATACATTTTTATACTAGACATTTAGCATGTATTGACTGCATAATGAGAAATGTTCCCAGAAGAGTTAGGTAGCACACTCCCCAAATGACAGTCAATGCTTCCTCCCGACACAACACATATGATACTAGGACAATATGTAAGGCAGAGTACACTTCCCAGTTAAGAGCTGTCAGATGCTTTGGTTGGATAAATACACTATTTCCCGGATGAGAATGGATAGTCATAAAAACGTGTCTTTATGGAATATTTTAGAAAGAGATGAGGCACCTTGGGCCTCCTACTCTGAACATCTCAGGTTCAAAAAACACATGCAATCAATCTTATTTCAGTTTCTGAATATGTAAAAGCAAGTCCAACTATTTAGCATTGGTCAATAGAACACAGTACAGCAAACAGTAGTAATGCCACTTGAGCAGTGTTTCATGTTATTAAAAAAAAAATCTTGGTTACATCTGAATCCTATAAACATAATATGAAGGATTCAGGGATCCCTTTCATTTGACTGATAATCGTTTTAGTAGATATGCTATTTGTGTTCTGTCTCTATTTCTTCTGCTTTTCTCTTTCCCAGACAGAAGGAAAAAAAAAATTCTGAGACTGTACATTGTTGGTAATCAGCTGAATGCAGTTGCGGTTGCTAATTTTCATGTAACTGTAGCTTTCAATCCTAAGGGAAATGTCTCATGAAGTGAGAAATTACCTGAACAACGGAATTTCTTGCTTTTGATCTGTCCAATTCTTTTGTTCGCCAGGCGGCGGGGGCTGGTGCAACGGGCACCGCTGGTCTCAATTGGGTTGGTGTGGAGATAATCCGCTAGCCACTTGAGATGGCAGTCACAAATGAAAGGATTCTGGGCCAAATGCCTTTCAGAAACACAGCAGAAGAGTTTTATACACTACTTGCATGGGACTCAGCTCGCACATTCACAGTGAAAGTAACCGCCATTCTACCCTGTCCAAATTTTGCATACATACATAGTTTGGATGGCTCTGAGGGCTGAAAAGGTGCCCTTGGCAACCGTCTGAAGCTTATTGTCGTATAAGGAGAGAAGGTTCAAGTTGTGCAGGTCCTGAAAAGCATCTACCCGAAGGCAGTTTATCTTGTTGGCATTCAATAATCTGTTTGATCAAACAATCATAAAATTAAAATATGGCCTCTCATTAAGTCACCTGAAATATAGCCCTCCGGTAGGAAACCCAAGAGAAATTCATTTTATCCCAGTACTAACTTTATAAATTTAATAGTGATGTAGGCACCATGCCTGGGAGATTGAGGGTTTACATGAAAAAGCAAAAGTCACATGGTCAAATGAACTGAAATCCAGTTGTACTCATAAATGGATTCAATAAATCAGATCACAAGACTACAAAGGATAACAAAACCATAAAGCCATAGACAAATATAGATGAGGCTCAGCTTCTGTTGTCAAAATCAAGCAATAAAAAATTAATATTATTAGTATCTCCAACAACTTTGGAGAAGTTGAGTCCCCTTCTAAAACAGCTGCCAGGGTGGTCATTATAATATACAAGGGATCATGACTACCTCCCAGGACCTTGCACTAGAGTAAAATTCTAGACAGCCAAAATCCTTCAGAATGCCCAAAAGGGTTTATAGCTTAATATTGGAACTCTGCAGCCTCATTCTGTGGCTGTTCTAGCTTATACTTTGCGATGATTCTCTTATCCTCTTTAGAATTTTCTCCCAGATTTGTGGCTTTTTGAGATTCTACTAAACACAAGAACACTCCTTTCCCACCCCATGCTTCATAGGTTTTAAGGGTTGCTCTTTCACTTTCTAATCTCCAGTTCTTTCAAGTGTGTGTGTGTGTGTGTGTGTGTGTGTGTGTGTGTGTATTCCTGTCAAGCAATGCTGAAATGTATACATATCATACATATATCATATATACATCTATGCATATGTATGTTTAAATTTTCTGTTATTGATGTTTCCAAAGGCTGCCATTTGTACCCAGGATGTCATGAGTTTTTGTGTATTTTGTTCCATCCTATTTCACACACGCCTTGTGCATACTACATGCTCAAATGTATCTGCTGACACATGGCTACCTGACAATCTTCCTGGAGAAGAAAGTTTCAGCACTACATTCAAGGCTCTAGTTGCAGTACAATTACCCATCTAAGACACTATTCCACCATCTCACTGTTTCCCTAGATTACATCAGTGTATCATGAGAATGTGCTTTACAGATCATAAACTGGCAGGCATTGCTCATGTAGGTTAAATAGGATAGTTCCAGGTGACTGTGTCTTACCATTGGTGCAATACATCTTTTCCAGAATACAATTTCTACCTAAGCAGATTCTACCCTCTCTGTGACTCTTCCTAGGCACAACATGTGCTGCCACATGATTCCATTACCTGTTTGAAGTTGAGCAGCACATACCTCGAAACACAGCTTAGCCATTTTTCCAGTACTTGTTTAATATTCTTTGTCTCTACATTGTTATTTTATGTGGGGCAAAATAGCTCAAAGTTATCTGCCATGTGGTTTGGGTAATTCTCGTGTAATATAATGAATATGTGTTCTCATTCGACAATGAGAACAAATGTATTTACAGCTAACATAGTTTTGAATTTCAGTTGCTTGATATTTAGATCCTTTCTGAACATGTAAGGCTGTGGTATGATGATCCTGTTTTCTGTGCTCTGGGCTCTCCCATGAGAAGCTGACGTTTGGGTCTTCTTTACAATATATTAAAAAAAAAAATTGCCTAAAATCCCTGGAGGAATGTTCTGAATCTGGGGTGGGAGGTTTGAATTGGGAACAGGAGGGTTCAGGAAATACAAACCTCACCACCTTTTCAACAACACAAGCAATACTGATAACGTTCTTTAACTCATAAGTTAATGGAATAAAGGAGTTCAGAAATTAAAACAACAAGATGTGGAAATTAAATTAAAAACAACAAGATGTGGAAATGGAGGGAAGCCTGAAGATGCTGCCTGTTGTTTCTTTGAGAAATTGGTACTCATTTTAAAACAATAGGATATGAGAAATAAAGACACACCAGCAGCCATTTCCTTTGCTTTTAGTTTTCATCAACTTACCTCTACCTACTCCAATCTCTTTTAACAAAGCTAAAACTTGTCACTTCTTTATGTCCCTGGCTATCTGTAAAAGGACTAGGATAATTTTTGTTATTGTTGTTAATTCTGGAAGGCTAAAGAATGGGTAGTCCTTGAGAGTTGGGAGATGGTCTATTAAAAACAGAGGCTTTATAAATAAGGGTATCTCAGATCTCTATGCTTCCCTTACACATGTGTCTCCTTCACCATGAAAAGGTGAAATTGTGAGTGTTGGTGGGAAAGAGAGCAACAAAGGTCGGGATAGTTGAGGATCCTGGGCATTGAGTTTATTCTTGGAAAACAAGGATGTCGGCAATGTGGTAACTACTTGGCAATATTTGAAGATAGCACCATGCTGTATCTACAAGGTGCAAAGACATCTATGACGTATATAGAATCTTTTTTAATCAGATAAAAGCAATGTCGATAAATTAATTTCAAAGTGTTAGAACCTTTAAATAATTATGATGTCACAAAAAGCAGTATAGACTAACACTTACTAATGTGTATATCATAACTTAAGTATATTTAAGTAGATTATACAGTGCCAAGAAGAAGGGAAAGAGACACACAGTAAGGTTTTTGTCTGTTTGTTCTAACATCTGTCTACTTGTGTATTTGTATCTGGGTGTGATACAAACTACAGTTGTGCAGAATGGTGAAAAGGGTTTTCCACAAAGATAATTGGATGCTATAGTGTTAATATGTTTCTCAAGTAAGGAATGGTGGCTACGCTAATGAAGAGTACATGGTTATTAATAAGTTTTTAATCACATAAATGCCAATGAATGAGTACTAGTGGAAGTGAGAACAGATTTCTAAGCTGAAGAATTGTAAGAGAGACTGGTGAAAGGCCTGGGAAGGTATCATATCATGCACATCTCCCTATGAAATGCTTCCAGATGACGGTCTGCCACATATGCACTAGAAGCTACAAACTAAATTCAACTCTCACAGTGTCTCCCTGTTCTCTCTGTTTGACAAACTTTTAAAATGGTCAGAGATTAGGATACATGTCATCCAACCTGATACCTATAAATTGAATGAACTTTTCTTTCAAGACAAATGAGGAGACAGCTATAGACTAAGTGGAATGGTATTTATAGAATGGAGGGAGTCACAGACAAGTCGATAAAGAGTAATCAGGAGATTGCCCGATGGGACACTTCATTGTACTGCATGCCTGTGTTTGCAGAAGGAAATCTGGAATTCTTGCTCTTAGATCTTCTGTGTATCCCATCTCTCTAGCTCCAGCCCAGCTACCACTAACATCAGAGCAGATTCTTTGTGATGTGCAGATAACTGCAGAATCTCTCCACAATGGGGCAGCCTGGACCCAATCATTTTATTGTGGCGAGAAATGTTTTTGAACCACTCTACATAGCTGTGCCTTCCTAGAAATAGCTATTATCAAGGTCACCAATGCTACATTTGTCATTTTTAGATCATTAAACTGTTTAATTTTGAAGACTCAAGACAATTAAAAGATTAAAAGAAAGACATTAGTAATAGGTTCCACAGATCCACCGTAATCAAATACTTACAGTAGCTGCAAGGAAAATAGTCCTTCGAATAAACTTTTTGGGAGTTCTGTGATTTTATTTCCATACAGGACACTAAAAAATTATATGAAAATGAGAATTAAATATGCCCAATTAGTTTATATAATATTTATACATACATATATGTTAGTTCAAATACTATATATACACACACATACATACATACATATGTACATACATACATGCATACATACATACACACATGCATACATACATACATACATGCATACATACACACATGCATACATACATACATACATACATGCATACATACATACATACATACATACACACACACACACACGCTTAGGGAGCTTAGTAGGTACTTAATATATCATCCAAGTGAAAATTAAATAAAATAAAAATTGTCTGTAGATTATATATAGGTTTACTGTACATAATTTTGGATACATAGGAAATATAGATTAAAAAGCTGTATAATTCACAATTTATCAACCCTTTGTAAAAATAGTACTTGTCAATTTGAAATATTTTCTGCATACAACACCCCCACACATATGCAGGCCATCAGAACACAGTATATGTAGCAAAGATTAGTCATTGTAGAATCGATTGCTCATAAAATGAGGGACTTCAGGTTCATAGCACTGATAAACAAGAAGGCAAATAAAGCCAGGGACTTAAGAAGGAAGTGGTATAATTTGTATGTATGAGAAATATAAGATGAAAATAATAGGAAAATAATGATCATACATATGATTTGAAAACTTTTCAAGTGTGTATTTCTCCTCCACCAAGTGTGAAGTGGAATGCACCATCAGGATACTGACTTCTGATTGCACATCAAGTGACAATATTAAGGGAAAGGACCTTGACTTAATCAAATCAGCACATCTGCTGCCTAGCACAGGTGTTAAGTTTTCTGGTACTGGGGTTGACATGTGAAATAATGATAAATTAGATGAGGATAATGAAGGAATATATTTCTGAGCAGGGCAAAACAGTGATGCAAAGAGCAAATGAGCTGAATGAAAGTAATTGAAAGGACCTCTAAGCGTTAACAATGGCTGCCCAACAATGTCTATTATAGCATCTAACATTAGAGTATAAGAAAAATGTGTAGAAATTAAAAGATATTCTCGGAGGCATTTGAATGCATATATAAAAATCACAGGTGTTTTTATTTAAGTTTTATGCATATGTCTCAAGACACTCTTTGGATGTCTGGTAAATAACCCCTAATAACATATTTACATATAAAATTTTAACCATGCATAATTTTTTTTCAACTTTTATTAGATATTTTCTTCATTTACATTTCAAGTGTTATCCAGAAAGTTCCCTATATCCTCCCCCCTCCCAGCCCTGCTCCCCTACCCACCCTCTCCCACCCCTTGGCCCCGGCGTTCCCCTGTATGGGGGCATATAAAGTCTGAACCATGCATAATTTGAAAGACAAGAAAATTAAACTCAAATAACTGTACTAAATACTAGAATAATAATTTGTAAAATATATATTTATATGGCTGAAAATTTAATATTGAAAGGCATTTAGTAACACTGAAGCACTTATAGGTCTAGGTACTTGAAATGTAGGACATTTAATTAACAATATCATGTAAATTTTCTTTGGAAATATGTACACATAAATTTACAACTGAATTAGAAAATGTTTTGCCTCTTAGAAGTTATTTGAATGTATATATATATATATATATATATATATATATATATATATATATAATTTCCCACAATAAACATAATGTTACTAGCAGAAACACATTCTTTGGTAAAAGGAGAGATGAGTGCCATGGTATATAAATGAAAAGCTTCAAATTTGAGTTTAAATAAGAATTTTGCGTGACAGCAGCGTATTGCTCTAATATACAAAGAACAAGCACACAATGGGAGAGAGATTACTAGAGTGAAGGAAACACTATTCCCCTTTTAAGATGTCAGAGGGAGTTGGGATGTATTACAAAGTAGGAGGAAAACACTTAAAGGAATAAATAAAGCAGGGAGCTACACAGCGCTGGGACACAGCCCACTTGTTCAGATTCCAGTGCTTCATCTTTAAAGCACATGGGAAGAGTCACATATTATATAGACTATAGATACAGAGAGTTTCCTTTAGTGAAGCAAATCAATTAGAAATGAAACGATTTTAAAAATATCAAAGAACAAAAGAGAAAATGCTATATTGTTAGAGAGATGGTGAAGTGGAGATTAAGAAAGGATAAAGGGTAAATGTATGCTTCAAGGTCAAGAATAAAAGAAAGCAGTAGGGGATACAAGTGGGCAGATTAATATGACATCAGCTCACGATATTTAATTAAATTAGACCATCTAACAATAGCCACTGTGCTACTGCATGTGCCAGCAACTTTGCTAGACTGTATGAATGGTACCCACTTTAATTAAGTTCAAGCAGTATGTCATAAATGTCCATCATCTGCCAACATGCAGCTCATATGGCTGGAATTAATGGATTTTATATCCAAAGAACAATCCAAAGTGTCATTTTGAAAACATTTTATATTTTCAAATCCACTGATATTGAAAATCAACAAAGATACTCAAATGGTGGGAGTCTCCTTTTAAAAAGAAATCAAAAGGCGAATCATTTAACAATCTTTTCAATTGGGGCTTTTGCTTTAAGATGGCATAGACATATCTAAGGTGCTTTGGTTAGGAGTAATGTCATGTTTGTATCTGAGAACCATTCTCTTTCTTCAAAAAAAAATTTGGGTCTTTAAAGGGTCATGTTAGAAAATTCATCAATTAATATTGTTAGTAGCAGACAGAATAAAACAAAACAACAACAAAAAACAAAAAACAAAACAAAACAACAACAAAAAAACCCCAAACCAAAACAAAACAAAACAAAAACCACACACACACACACACACACACACAAAACAAATAAACAAACAAACAAACAAACAAAAAAAAACAGCAATGAGAGGAGGAACTCAACAATGACACAGTAGGCACACCAGAGAGGTTCTTGGCAGATGGTTTATCAACTGTAAATGCTACCAGTTAACAGGTCCTAAAATACCCTATGAATGGGATTTCTGGATTTCTCTACCAAAATGTATAACCACTCCAGGACAGGGTCCAGTGGTGTCTTTGGTGTGTGTGTGTGTGTGTGTGTGTGTGTGTTAGAGACAAGGTGAATCACACTACGACGATGTCGCCCATAGAGGAGTGTGGCTATCCTGCCAGCACCAGGGCCCCTCCTGTCTCTACCTATAGGAAGCTGGGGTTACAGAATAAGTCACTTTTTTCTGACACAGCAACAATGTGAAGATAGAAACGTCAGAGACATCAGTCAACATTATCAAAAGCCAAATGATTGTCAACAAAATAAGACATGCCATAAAATATAAAGTGCAAGTGCAAGAAGGTCAATTAGAATTTGTGCTACGCTTTTTTTTTTTTTTGCAATGTTTTGATTTCCTTGAGAATACCGTACAATGTATTTTGATCACATTTGCTCCTTCCTACAACTCCTCCCAAGCTCACGTGACTTTCCCAACCTCTGGGTCTTCTCTCTCTCTCTCTTTCTTTCCTTCTTTCTTTCTTTCTTTCTTTCTTTCTTTCTTTCTTTCTTTCTTTCTTTCTTTCTTTCTTTCTTTCTGGTTTTCTTAACCTTAAACCCCTCTAGCATACTTTTGGATGTGTGGCCTCCATGGAGCCTGGGGAAACCACCAGGGCCCACACACTTAAAGAAAACAGATGGGGTGGCAGTAAAGATTTGTTTTAGAGGAAAATATTTTAAAAGAGAAACTGGAAGACATAAAGAAACTCCTCTGAAAGGAAGCTGGGGCAAACACAAATATGACTAATAACCCACTGAGTACTGTCTCTAGGTTTCTTCTTTATGAAATATCCAATGTGCTTCATAGAAGCACTGTCAATTAGCAATTAATCAGATGGAGGGCTTTCATTGGGACATCAAGGAGGTTCCTGTTTATACTACAAGCACTAAAGCAAAATAAATGAAAATCTATTTTAAAAGCATGGGTATGGACTTAGGTACAGTGGGCAACAGCAGATGCTGGTGGCTGGTTTGAATTCTGTCTTGTTGTAAGCTGGCAAAAGAGAGTGTTCCTACAGCAGGGAATAAAAAGGCAACACAGGAACATGTACAATGGCTATTGCAAACGATTTACTATGGACAATGGCTATTGCAAATGATTTACTATGGACAATGGCTATTGCAAATGATTTACTATGGAATGAAGTCATCATTAAAGGACACATCCAAAGAGCTAAGCCTGTAAGTTCAAAACAATGATGTGCACTTGGAGAATTCTAATGGTTAAAGATTTTTGAGAAATCCCGGTAAAGAGAGAGCAAAGGATGACTGGGAAGAATAGGTTCTCACTGTCATGAAAAGCCCAGGAGGGAAATAAGTAATGCTAGGCAGTAGAGTCAACTGCAGTCCCAGAACAGATTACAGGAAACTCAAAATTAGTAGTTGAGTGTTGTACGCAAGCCTCCACAGACCTGAGAACTAGGTGATGAAAGCAGCACACAATTGTGAGTGACACTGAAAAATATATTTTATTTGATTACGGATGGGGCATATGCATATGAGTGATGGTACCCACAGTTGCCGTGGGTGCTGGAAGATGAACTAGATGCTTTTACAAGAGTACTACAAGCTGTTAAGCAGCCAGATATCATGTCCCAGTCAGTGCCTTTGGGTCATTCTCAATGTATTAATTTAAAATGATGTGGAGGGTTGATGCGCTGAAGGCCAAGAATCTGCCTTGGCTGTACCTCCTACCTCTGGCTCTTTGTATTCTGCTTCTATAGTTCCAGCAAGGGGAGACTGTCCTCCCCTAGTTTAGAGACAGGATAACTGAGGCACATGTAAATGAGTAACTTGCTCAGGCATGAACTTGGAAGAGGTGGGGATAAGACTTGAACACAAAGCATCAAAAGATTAAAAGAATAAGCTTGCTGCCCCTGTTACTCTGCTTTGCACTAACTAGGGAAGGGTGTTTCCGAGTTAGGACAAAACAAGAAAGTGATAATATAAAAGAACTGCAGATGGGTGGAGAGAAGGCTGCATGGATAAAAGCAGTTGCCATGCTACATGTGTGTTTCAAGGACACGAGAGCCAGGAGATGGGGATCTGTCAGATAGCCTTAACTGTCCAGTGAGATCTGGTCATAAACAAAATGAACTGCAAACTTACACCCAAAGTTTTCTGTTCTTTACACATACATCATGGATATGAATGCATTTCCTTGCACAAGATTAAAGGAAGAAACAAACTTGAGAGCAGTAGCAGTAGTATGCCATCTAGTACTGTTGTCACAGTAAGAAAAAACAAATTATATGTGGTAGGCAGGGAGATGGCTCAGCCAGTAAAAGTGCCTGCCCACAGTGTGGACACGAGATCAATCTGCAGAGCCCACAGATGAAAGGAAAGATTGAAAATCTACAGGTCCTCTCCACTCTACTCACACACAAAAGCACACATAAATACATACATACATACATATATACATACATACATACATACATACATACAAAACATAGTCTTTTGTTCCCAAGGGGAAAAGAAACCACTCAATTAAGGTATGATTTTTTGAAAGATACTGTCTCAATAATACATTTTATATTATATTAATATATATTAGTATAATATATAATAAATATTAATGTTAATAATATTAAATGATATTGTACATATCAAGGGTGGCCCTAAAAAATCTTTGCGCAAATCAAGTCCCATCATCTCTATGACAATATTTTGGTAATTAAATATTAATTCCAAGTTGTTTTTGTTTTAATTAAAGTTCTGTAGAGGTACTGACAACATATTGTTTAAACTATGTTCTCATCTTCACTAGATGTACTAATCCAATTAACTTAAATATATACTCGAGGTTATTTGCAGAAAGAGCTTAGAAGATGAGGTATAAAAGGAACTTGTATAAACAGATTTTTTCTTACTCATTGAAAGATACTATAGGACAGAGGTGGGAGGGACTGATTTCTGAAACCTGAGAGGCTGGCAATAATTTACATCAGTGGAAACCCTTGACAAGTAAGGAAGCTAGACTCTCTCATTTTTTAAAAGACAAAGGGTTATTTTACTTGACACACTTTGAAAACTTTTCATAAGTAGAAATAATGGTAACCTTTAATAACTTATTTTAGCCAGTCTTCAATTTGCATAGCTATCTTCCTGAAACTCTTCTTGACCTTCATAACTAATGCTTATTATGGGGCTACAGCAGAGAGAAAAATCCTCCTGTAATGAAAGAGAATGAAAGGCTGGCTCCCAGGGCTCACTTATTCTCAGCACACTCAGACTTTATCCTTCTAAGTGGACCAACATTGTGCTGAGATACATGAAGCCATAGACTGAGACATAAATCTAGAGTTGTCTGGAGGACTTCAAAATATCCTGTCCTGACATTCCAGCTGGATTAAAAATAATCTCCCAAAGGAACTGCTTTCCTTCCTTTAATAACAAAGTTTAAAACACACACACACACACACACACACACACACACACACACACACACACACACAATTTCTACCCTAAAATCTGACTAGTGTTAATGATAGACAGCAGGTCCCCATGATACGATGAAATCCACCACTGGTTATTTAGAATATTTTGGATTTCCACTGGAAAAGTGCCTACTCACAGTGAATTCAGAGAGCGCAGTCCTTGGAAGGCATCTGGTGCAAGTTCAGATATTTGGTTGTTGCTCAGGTCTCTACAACAAGAAATAAGGTTGGGTTAAATGAGATAGGTTGCCATGGAAATCAGCCAGAGAAGAGGACTTACTTGTTCATGGTGTCTATGAAGACACACTTTCAAAATGAAACATCAGAGAATCGGAAAATTTAAGGAGGAATCACATTCTGTGAAACAAATACTGTCCATTTGCTTACGTTATTAGTAAGGACGGCATCTTTACAGAACAGCATACCAACGATGTCATGACCATTTTTTTTTTTTTTTTGTGTGTGTGTGTGGGAATCAATAAACTAAATTACAGTGAACATTAAAAATTACAAGGTTTCACTAGTAAGATTAAAATGCAGTTATACAACTGGCAATCAGCCTGTCATTAAGCTGTCAATCTCTTCAATGGCTATGCTTAATTATTCCCGCATAGTCTTGACCTACATAATTTAACAAATGACATATCTTTGCATGGCCCTGTTAACTCACAGTCGTCTAAGCTTTTTGTATGGCGAGAAGGCTCCTGGAGGGATGACCCTGATGGAGTTCTGTTCCAAACGTCTGTGACAAACAAAACAAAACAAAACAAAACAAAACATTGTTTAGAAGGAAAAGTAAAACTCTAGACACATTCTATTCAAACATAAGATTCATGTCAGGAAGAGAAGTTAGTGTTTTTTATGAGAGATCTTTCCCTCTAAAAATAAGGGTTAAAATTAAATGTGCTGCCCTTTAAATGTGAAGCAAGTTTGGAACAAAATGGTGGTAGTAATTATAAAATAAAAGTGCTATGCAGTCAATAACCAGTCATAGGTTGGGTCAGAAGATTACATAGAATTGGAAGCATTTGTAGAAAAAAGGGTGTGTATTTTAATAAACCATAAGTAAAGAAAATATACAGAGGCACTGGATTTAGATGTAAATATATTTTAACAGTCACTATCAGTTCAAAAATGAAATTAATGTCCTATATTGAATTTATAAATCTCTAAAAAGCACACACCATCAGTTGAAAAGAACTGGAATGCTCACAAAATTAATTTTGGAGCTACGTATGAGACAAAATCCTAAATTCTAAATCGATACATGATAGAGATCTCTTCAGTAAACACTGCACATCTGCTAACTTGATATATGACTACTACAATAAAATCTTGCCAGAAAAACAGAGCCAAACCTAGGTGGAATGTTTTTACAATATGATAAAAATCAAAGTAAATTTACCTCTTGGGCACCATCTGCCCTAAGCTTCTGCTCTTTGAGAAATATGAGAAACACACCCAGCCACTAAACGCCCAAAGGGGGAGGTTTCACCAAGTCATTTAGTAAATGCTTTTGTTCATCAAAATGATTCTCTCTGTCATCTTTCTTCTTTCCCTCTCAGAACCTAAGAGCCTGTCTTTGTAGCTTTGGATTCTTGAGAACTGATTCCAGTTACCACTGGGTTAGGGTTTAGACATTGAGAGTTGCTGGTGAAAGACTGAAGCATCCAGAAGAAAACCCAGTGTACTCGTCCTCTGTTTTATGTAATAGCTCCAGAAGCCACCTCATTGGCATCGTACTTTCAGCTCTCGCTAGAGGTATCACCTCCTTATTTTTTTTTTTTAATTATTTTAACTTCTTTAGCCTTTGTAGACTTGGAGCTAAGTAGAAACTTTTACTCTGTATTACCTTCTTACACGTTTCAGGAAATTCTCCCATATTAAATTCCTACATAAAATTGCCTGGAATAAATAATATTTTCCTGTCTTGATTTAAAAATATATACATATATATTTTACTCATAGAAAATATATATATATATATATATATATATATATATATATATATATATATGTGTGTGTGTGTGTGTGTGTGTGTGTGTGTGTGTGATATGTTCATATGCATATATACATGTGCAAACCTGTTTTCTCATATATATATATATATATACACATATACATATATACGTATATACATATATACACACACACACATATATATATATACATATACATATATGGAAATATTCATACATGTGCATATATAATTTTGTATTTGCATATGCAGGTATTCTCCTTATCCAGTTGTTGTGTTCTAAAGAATGGATTTTTTTCAGAAGACAGGAAACCATCCATATTAATAAGGCTCGGTGTGAAGTTTTCCACAATGCAAACAAGAGGACCTGAGTTCTGATTCATATTAATAAGGCTCGGTGTGAAGTTTTCCACAATGCAAACAAGAGGACCTGAGTTCTGATTCCTAGCAGTTGTGTAAGCAGTGGGGTGTGGTAACATAGGTCTGCGACCCCAAGGCTGGAGAGAAGAGAGAGATGGGCAGATACCCAGGTTCATATTGGCCAGCTATTTTAGTTGAGCCTTCAATTTGATAAATTGTGTTTCAAAAATAAGAAGTTGGCTAGGGACTAGGGAGATGTCTCAGTATTGAAGATTATATTCTGACTGGCAGAAGACCTGTGTTGAGTTTCCAGAATACATGTGAGGGGACTCACAACTGTTTATCACTCCAGGACCAGGGGACAAATGCCTTCTGGACTCTATGGGTGCATGGACTAACACCTGCAAATACCTCCCTCATATAAACACAAGTAAAATTAGGGGAAATATTAAACAATCACGTGAGGAGTAACTTAGGACAGTATGTGATATCAACTACCTGCTAGCACATACACACACACACACACACACACACACACACACACACACCAGTTTAGTATTTAAATTATTTGTTTAGTTATTAAGAAATTATACTTCTCACAAGCTTTAAATACAACAAAGACTAAGTTATTTTACTGTAATATTTACCAGTATATTTTTCAATGGTTGTTTAAACATCTTTTTTTTTTCTGCTTTGACTTATTCTTACAGTCAAATTACAGGAAATTTCAAATAGTCTGTCTATGCCAAGGGAACTTTATATACCAGTTAATCATGGGATCATAGCAATGTAATGGTGATGAGTTACTTTATTTTATTTTATTTTTTAAAATTTTTAAAAATAATTTTTAAAGATTTACTTATTTATGATATGTAAGTATACTCTGTAGCTGGCTTCAGACACTCCAAAAAGTTCATCAGATCTTGTTACAGATGGTTGTGAGCCACCATTGGTTGCTGGGATTTGAACTCAGAACCTCCAGAAAAGCAGTCGGCGCTCTTAACTGCTGAGCCTTCTCTCCAGCCCTAATGAGTTACTTTAACAGAATGAAAAATTTGCTCATATAACTTTTTATAATACTGTGTGAAATTGTTGAAAACAATGAAAAAGGATCAATAAAGCAACTCAGTGATTTATTTTTATAGATAGATAGAAATTATGCTCTTTTCAACTTGTATAGTGATGGAAAGTATTCTGAACCTACAATTTATCCAAATGGAGCTCTATTCTTTAGTAGAAGTTAAGTTATTTCATGGGAAGTTTAATGTTCACTTATGGTTTTAAATTCTAAGCACTTAGCATATTTATAATAATTGATAGTTGACTCAATGGCAATTTAGTGTGCTTTTTACATTTGTTCTCAAAGATTATTTCATTGAGAATTGTGCATTTGTCTGCATAAACATATGGACCAGAGTGTGTGTAGATGTTCATACTTATATACATGGGGGAAGAAGACAGTTCTGGGTTTGTCTGAGTTTGAGTTAAGGGCATTTACAGGACACCCCACTTGCTACATGGGTTCTATGTTTTGATATCAGGTATTCCTGATTGTATTGCAAGTGGTCTAAATTGCTGAGCCATCTCTCTAGCCCATAGGTACATGTAGTTATGATAAACTATGCTAAATCGACATTAAATTTTATTAAAAAATTGTATCTAATCAATCACAACACAGTATAAGTGATACTGTAAGTTTTAAAAGCTGAATATCCAATGTTATGAAATGTATAAAACAAAGAGAATACATGATGAAATTATAATATATTTTATAAGGAAGTACAATTATACTGATGTACCAAGGGGTAAACTTCACATTCATAGAAGATTCACTTGAAACTCACATAACAGAATACTGAGCAGTGAATACTGTACATGATGGACATGTTGTCTTTTTTCTTATCTGCTTGTTTTTGACATGGCTAAAAAGCATATTTGAAAAAGCTTAAACTGATGCACGCTTAGCAGCTAATTGTTTCTTTCTTTCTTTCTTTTTTTTTTTTTTAAATCACAGTCTCAGCAGTCCATTAAAGATAAACATGATTGCATTCCTCAATCAAAAAGAGTAATTTTGGACTGGAGAGATGGCTCAGCTGTTAAAGGCTAGGCTCACAGAACAACCAAAAAGAGTAATTCTTAAATGAGCAGACACACTGTCACTGACAGGCAGGCACAAACGCCACTTAAAAGCATTTCATTTTTGTTTCATTCTTATTTAATGGACAAACCATGGACTATTATGTACTTACATTAAAATCTTAGAGTCATTAAACTTTGTAGAGTCAAGTGCTGTTTTATTTTTATACTTCATAGAAAATTTAGAATATATAGACAGACTAAACAACATTCATATAATGGTGTGCTCCTAATAAGAAAGAGGGAAAAGCATTTGGTCAAACCATAAATATGAGAAGAAAAATATCAGCATTTTCAGATTTTAAAAAATGGCAAACTATATTTACAACTCTTAGTTCCATTAGCTTCTGCTCTCTGCTTATTATATTAGCATAGAATCTGCTGAATTTCAAAGAGTGCACATTTGAGTCCATTGTTCCATGAAGAATCTAATTAAAACCATTTCAAGATTATGGAAACAGATAGTGTAATGGATAAGACATATTTGCATGATTAGGATAAAACACACCATAATTAAGAGTCTTCCAAATGTCAACCCTTAAGAGAATATGCTTCGTCTTTTTTTTTCTTTTAGAAAATAAAAACAGATTTAACGAAGTGAATAGGGAAAAAATTCTATGCCTTAATAATGCAAGGATGAGTCCTTTCATGTAAACTATGCCAGGACCAATTTAATCCACAGGATTTATGTGAGCAAACCCACAACATTTTACAATTAGATTATGTACAAATATAAATATATTATTTTATTTTCTATATTTATATATTATACTGTATTATTCTGCCTAGTATATGTAATTCCCAATGTTACTATTACCACTTCCCTAAAATTAGAAGAATAGTTTAGCTATTTGTTCAGTGAGATAAGATAAGATATTTAACTGTATTGAAGGGAGATGAGTCCCAAATCCACAGAAGGAGATTGAACCAATAAAGACCTTTCTCCTCTCACTTGACCTACCCCTGCATTTTTACTCTGTTTTATGCTATAAATCTCAGCCCTTCTGTGCTCCTTAACAGCAACCAATCATGGGAACTTCAGGCTCTTTGAGAGACAAAAGAAACAAGAAGACTGTGCCGAGGAGCTGAGACCATAAGATATGGGGATTGTGTATAGGCTGAGCAGTGAACATAGAAATACCACTGTGTCACGTGATGTCCTGCTGCTGTGATATAAAACACTGTACAGTGATTATGATGGGGTAGATGTTACACATAAATTTGTACAAAACACACTATGATTGGCTGTTAAAGAAATTGCCAAACTAGTTATGCGTACACTTATGAGATACTAAACAAACTAGTCTATTTTAACACATATTTCTGACCCATTTCTCTTAATGTATTCTCCAAGTCAAATTATCTTTAAAAACAAAACAAAATACCATGGACATGTAAATATTAAGAAGGCCTCTAGAATAGGTCTTTATATGGTTTGATATATATAAGTACAAGCCTTTTAAAATACTTGTCTTTTGTTGACTAAAAGCATATATCTTACACAGACTGGAAAATATTTGAATGCACCATCCTAAGGTTTAGGGGTCTTAAAATAGCCATCTTCCTTCTGAGTTTTAGCTTCAAGTTTTGAAAGTGATGAAAGAGAACTCACCACAGTACCTTGGTAAGAACCACAGTATAAATAAAGAAAATATATTGTGTTTTCTTTTTTTTTTCAACTTTTATTAGATATTTTCTTCATTTATATTTCAAGTGTTATCCAGAAAGTTCCCTATATTCTCTCCCCTCCCGGCCCTGCTCCCCTACCCACCCCCTCCCACATAATGGCCCTGGCGTTCCCCTGTACTGGGGCATATAAAGTCTGTATGACCAAGGGGCCTCTCTTCCCACTGATGGACAACAAGGCCATCCTATTCTATATATGCAGCTAGAGACATGAGCTCAGGGGGGTACTAGTTAGTTCATGGTTATTCTTCCACCTAGAGGGTTGAAGACCCCTTCAGCTCCTTGGGTACTTTCTCTAGCTCCTTCTTCCTTGGGAACCCTGTGTTCCATCTAATAGCTGACCGTGAGCTTCCACCTCCATGTTTGCCAGGCATTGGTATAGTTTCCCCGGAGACAGCTATATCCGGGCCCTTTCAGCACTATCTTGCTGGCATATGCTATAGTGTCTATGTTTGGTGGCTGATTATGGGATGGATCCCTGGCAGCCGCAGTCATTGGGTCCATCCTTTGGAATCAGCTTCACACATGATCTCTTTAACTCTTTCAATGTGTGCTTTGTTCTTAATTCTAGGAAGGGGTGACGTGCCCACATTTTGATCTTCCTTCTTCTTGAGTATCATGTGTTTAGTAAATTGTATCTTGGGTAGTCTAGGTTTCTGGGCTAA
>LR749987.1:0-18694 GCA_902729485.2 Mus minutoides | reverse complement strand
ATTGATTCTTTGGATAGTTCTTTTTGTTTCCACATGGTTGATTTCACCCCTGAGTTTGATTATTTCCTGCCATCTACTCCTCTTAGGTGACTTTGCTTCCATTTGTTCTAGAGCTTGCAGATGTGCTGCCAAGCTACTGGTGTAAGCTCTCTCCATTTTTTTTTTTTTGTAGGAACTCAGAGCTATGAATTTACCTCTCAGGAATGCTTTCATTGTGTCCCATAAATTTGGGTATGTTGTGGCTTCATTTTCATTAAACTCTAGAAAGCCTTTAATTTCTTTCTTTATTCCTTCCTTGACCAAAGTATCATTGAGTAGAGTGTTGTTTAGTTTCCAAGTGAATGATACATAATATCTGCAGGTATCCTGATCATAGATATGCATTATTTAAAACAATAAATCTTTTACCTGGAAGGATCTCTAGAGTGAAATTAATATGTGGTGGTAAATAATGTTTAGAAATAAATTAGCAAAACAGTTATTATTCAGATATTTCTGTAATTATAGTAAACATAGGTATACAATTCACACCAAGATTAAAAAACAAGCTAGTTGTATGATCTATAATCATACTTAGTAATGTTTAGCTTTTGCTTTATTTTGGAAACTACAAAAGGTGTTTTATGATACTAAGTAAGATATCAATTTGGATTGACTGAGCCTGTAATATACAGCCCAGATGCTGATTTTACATGCCGATAAAACTGACATGTCTTTGCATTTTCTCCATCTGCTTTTAACATAGATGGCAAAAACAGCTGCCAGAGAATGGAACATGGATTTAATGGGAGAAGCGAGGGAAGGCTCAATGACTCTCTATGTTCAGAAAGTTAAATTGCTCTATGCAGACATGGCGGTCTCCACACAGTAAACACTAGCATCTGAGGGCAGAGCCTAGGTTCTCTTTACACTGGGGAGTTTCTTGTCTATTATGTGGTAATTTTACAGTCAGTACTTTATATTTCTGGAATATTACATTAAATTTTAGCCCTGGGTTTATACTGTGGACTTCTATGTATACCTTCTAAACTCGACCAAGCATATTTAGACTAAAGTATTATTTCTTTCTTATAAGGTTTGTTGCAGGAACTTTGCTAGTTTAATAAGTATCTCTACAGTTGAGTTAATATAGGCATCTCAAAGTCTGTATTTTGCATATAGCTAACACATTTACCTATGGCTGTGCCCATACTAATTGATTATCAGTCACTTCTGTCTAGAGATGGGTTGTTCCTGAGAACTATCTAATTGATTAATGTCATTTTATTTTATTTTTTTTTCTGATAACATTTTAGTATACCTTCCAGATACTCAAATGTGTTTCCATAATAGGGAAATTATTCATATATTTGGTCTCTTGTCCTAAACCAATACAACAATGTGTGAACATGAACCTGTGTCGGTGACTATATGAACATACTCCTGAATGAATATTAACAGTTGCTTGCATTAATTTATGTAGAAACATATCCAAATGCAAAATTTCATGTAATATGCAGTTGAACCTCATAGAAATATGAGGAAGTGAGACTCTGTCACATTGTTTCCAAATAAGGTTATATTTAGACAGATATTGAAATTCACAGTTTTTATCTATATCTAATTTTTATCTCTATCAATCTTCTATAATCTATCTATCTATCTGTTTATCTGTCTATCTATCTATCTATCTATCTATCTATCTATCTATCTATCTTTCTACCATCCATCCATCCATCCATCCATCCATCAGCCTACCTATAATTTCATGAATACAAAAAAAAAAAGAAACAGTCTGTTGTTTTGAAATAATAACTGGATAATTATTGTGGATAATTGCCATCAATCAAGACTTGAATTATAGCCGGGCGCTGGTGGCACACGCCTTTAATTCCAGCATTTGGGAGGCAGAGGCAGGCGGATTTCTGAGTTCGAGGCCAGCCTGGTCTACAAAGTGAGTTCCAGGACAGCCAGGGCTATACAGAGAAACCCTGTCTCGAAAAACAAAAACAAAAGCAAAACAAAACAAAAGACTTGAATTATATCTCCAATTGACTATTTACAGTTGTAAATAACATTTTAAATGATTTTCCTCACCAGTACTCCACAATGTTACTTAAAGAGTAAATTGTGGCTTCTGTTATCCTCTACCCATGCAATGAGATCTTCTTCAAGTACCAATTGGCTTCTATGAAGTGTAGTTATACTGTGATTACTATTAGCATCTGGACTGTCTAAATTCCTGACATTTACCCCTGCAGCTAATTAACTATAAACTCATGATGTAATTGTTTTTAAAGTATCAGCTTTGCCCTATTTGAGAATGAATAATACTTCCTGTCTCAGATATTCATATTTTTATGTCAGATTCTGCTACATATATTTTGGTATGTTAACAGATTAAGGAAATCAATCACATTTGTGCTCGAATGACTCATTGTGATAACTTCCCATCAGTATCCGCATCCAGACTTGCCTTATCATTCTTTAGGGATCTCTTTCAAAGGTGCCTTTCAGCTCCTTTATTCCTTAAACATTAGGTTTATTTTTTATAACAAACAAATCTATTTTGCTATTTCTGTGCCTAAACAATTCTCCAATGTGATTTTGTTTTGATTCAACTATTCCTTAAGATTTAGCTTCTGTTGTATTTTTTGGCAACTGCCAACTTTCAGTCCCTTGCAAAACACATAGGTTTCTCACCTTCCTGGTGTCTTTACATGATTTTGTCTTTGTAAATATAAAAAAAAGTATCCCTATTTTTTTTTCTAAAGAAAAGCACATTTTCATATAGGAAAAAGACGTGATTCTCCCTGGCAGAATCATGTGCTCTGCTTACATATTCTGAGGGAGGACTTATGACTCTCATGAGACTTCCTATTACTCTGTATAGAGCTTCGCTATCTGCATTGAAAGCTTCCTGATGGCAGGCAGTGGGTCCTTTCAACTTTAATGTCTATGTAGAGTGGTTATCTTTTATCCTCACCAAGTACACCATATATAGGAAGATACTAGTTCATGCACAGCTTTCTTCTATATTATTTCTTCTCAGGGTCTTTTGGGGCTTTTTAGAGAGAATCTGTTAACTTCCTGATTCTTTTGTTATCACATCCATCTCTGTGCTTATTTCTCTAAGGCCTCTCTTGATTGTCTTATAACTTTAGAATAATCTTTTCATTTATAAAGAAATGTTACAAAAAACCTTCCTGCTTAAAGTATTATGCCTCATATTCTTTTAGAATTACTAATATTGTGTTAACTGTTATAGAAAATAACTTTTAAGTGTTCTATTATCTATAGATAGCACAGGCATTAGTGCTGCTTCTCTGTTGGCTCACTCAAAGAATATAAAACTATAACATAAAATTTAGAGCCAAAACATGATTAAGTCTAGTTGATCCTGTGTGTAGATATAAAATAGTAAACATATTCAAAAGCCTATGTCTCTCGTTTCTACGAAGTAGTTTGTTAATATTATGGATTAAAGTAAAGTCACTTTAATCTTTAATTCTATAATATTTTCTTCAAGCACAGGAAAATAACGCCATAGTGAAAAGAAGTTCTCTCTCAAATTATGAAGTTATTTAAAATTAAAGGAAAGTGGAGTTTGTGCTCTGTCAGGGGACCCGAGTTTGGTTCCTGGTGCCCACAATAGGCAGTACAAACCAAACCACCTGTAACTACAGAAGGCCTTTGCTGCACTCCATGGGGGCCTATGTCCATGTAGTGTGCACTCAGAAAGATACAGAAATAGACCTAAATAAATGTGAATCTTTTATTAAATGAATAACAAGTGAAATTGTGTGCTATTCATTCACTTCCTGACAAATTACATTAATGTGGCATCATTTGTCTTCATGAGCTATTTTCCCCATACTCTCTAAAGCATAAATATAAATTATTCTGTATATTTCATGAGAGATTTAATATTGCATATATTATTTATTTTTAAAATATATTTTAAATGTCATAATTAGAATAAAATAAGCTAATTATAAAGGTGATAGATAAGCAATTGAGATATTATTAAGTAATACCTAAATAAACTTTATCCTGGATTTCTTGAATATTTCTATATGTTTTTTATATATTTATTTATTTAGAGAACGCCTTAGTCTAGCTTAATCTGGACTTTAACTTAGTATAGTTCAAGTTGGACTCAAACTCACAGAGCAGTTCCTTTCTCAGACTATTGCTAAGATTATAAGTATAAGCTACAAACCTCACATTGTAATATTTAAAAATCATTTAATGCAGAAGGAACTACACAGAAGTTGAACAAATTTCAATTTTGTAATGCTTCATGTAAAATATTAAATGAATTTTTAAGTAACCTGTCTCAATATTAAATGAGTCCTATTGAATGCAATTAAATAAATAAAAATATTGCATGATGCAGATATATAAACAGCATTGACAAAAAAAGGACAAGCCACCTGATCATTAGAGAAGTTACTGAATAGAGATGGAGAAACAAGGAATTTCAAATTGTCTTGCATGTAAATACAGACTATAGACAAGTATTCACATTCTATAGTATGTCTCCTTTCATTTCTTCATGTGTGCAAAGAACCGAGGAGAAGCACAATGAACTTACTAATCCTCAAGTGCAAGAGCCTTCTCTTTTTCTAGACCAAGGAGCTCAGCATAGTGACTAACCACCAAGTGCAATTCCTTTACATTTCACCCAGCTCACCTGCACATCCAGAAATGTATTTTATCCCAGCTGCAGTCCATTACTGGAAACCATGAAACCACACCCAGAAGACCCGTCCCAGCTTGGAAAAGCTAATTCATTACAACCCATTTTCTCACAAAGCATCTTCTAATTTGCCTAGATCATCTGTAGAATGGCTTGAAAACACTAGACGGGACACCGACATTTGTAACAGAACTGAAGAGAATGAATTTTTATTCCACAGTAGCCTTTCACACTGCATTGAAAACAAGAATACCTCCAAATGCTATCTAAGAAGTTACTTCTTAGCTGGGATATGCCAAAAATAAATTTGGTATTAATAATCTTCCAGAAACAGAATCCTACATCAACTTGCCTGAGGCTTTGACCTTCATTGAAAATAAAGTTTGCAATAGGAGAGCTCAAAGCAGCCAAGTTCCAAGAAGACTCCATACCAGCAACAGGCTTTGTTTTACTATGAATTTCATCTTATTTCTAAAATTGTCTTTCTGAACTATAAACCTCTCTTCACTGCTCTATATTTGTCATTGCTTTTGCTATAAAAATGGTATCTAAGAAGCTTTGCACATTGCGTGCCCAAACCATGATTCCCCAGGTAGGGTTGGCAGCTTCAATATGGTCCCTCTTCTTATCCTTACTAGGCTACATATTGAGACAGTAATGGCAGGACAGAGAGATATGACTCTTTTATTGTGAGGCTTGCTAACAGGATAGCTTGCCATCAGTTATAATAAACTGAACTGTTTAGCACTAGTACACATAAAGTTCAGGTGATAGAAGAATATGTCACAAAGGAGACAAAGCGATAGACAATGGTTTGTGCCTATAAGAAAGTTAACAGCACACAGTGGTAAAGATCTGGAGCAAGGGGTATACTCCTCCACTGGGAGTGAGAACTTGTACAGCCACTATGAAAATCAGTATGGTGGTCCCTCAGAAGTTTGTGACTTGGCCTATGTGGAGAGCCATACTAATTCTGGCACTACATCCTACAAGTTCACTTGCTCATCTATGTTCATTGCACTTTATTAATAATAGCCATAAACTGGACAGAATCTAGATGCCCCTCACCTGAAGAATGGATAAAAATAAAATGTGGTCCATTTACACAATGGCATATTACTTAGCTGTTAAAAAAATGTTGTCATGAAATTTGCAGACAAATGGATAGAACTAGAAAAAAAAAATCATCCAGACCCCAAAAAGATACATATTCATTTATTCATTTATAAGTGGATTTTAGCTATTAAATAAATGAAAACTAATAAAAATCCATAGGACCAGGGAGGTTAAATAAACATGGGGAGAAGGGAGAATGCGTCTCCCTGAGAAAGAGGAAATAGAATAGATGCTTTGGGTGAAATGGAGAAGGAGAGGAGCAAGTGTGATCAGGCAGAAGTTGGGAGGATGGAGGAATAGAGTGAGAGCAGAGACTGCTAGTTTAGGGAACGGTATGCAAACTTTCTGGAATCTATGAGTATTATCCCAGTGAGGACCTATACTAATGGAGTGTCTGAACTGACATCTTTTATAGTCAGGCAAGGCTTCCCGTGGTGGGGCTGGCATTATATTATCTGGATTGTTGGCTGAGGAACTCCTCTGGAGAGCCCCAAAACGAGCCAGACTGATTCTAAGAGTGAAAGTCACCCTTGGAAAATTGATGGTAGGGACATATTGCTGAGGACAACGTCTACTCAGCTCTTGCACACAGACAAGTAGAACTGGTACTGTCTAGGAGACTTCACCCTAACTTCTAGTCTCTTTAGCATGAGGTGATGCTCTGCAGGCTATGGAAAGAGGAACTGAGATACCAACCCAGTCACAAAAACTTTGACAATAGGTCCTGTCTGTAAGATGTGCATAGAACTGGTGGGTGTGGCCAACCAATGCCTCTTTTAACTTGAAGCCCACCTAACAAGAGTGATCCCATACCAGTCACTAGGTGACTGGCCAGAAACAAGATTTGAATATTCTAGAGACCTAGAGTAGAACCAAACATGACTGTCGAAACAAACCAACCAACAAGCATCAATGAACAGGTTCCCAATGAAATTCTGCTATACTCATAAATCGCTGCTTGTCCAGTATTTATTAGAGAGCCTTCATCCAGCAGCAGTTGGTCATGGGTGCAAAGATCAACCAACAGATATTATACAGAGAGAGTTTAAATTGAAGGTCTCTACTGAGTCCCTCCCAAGATTGGGAACCCAACAGAAGATAGGGAGGAAAGACTGCAAGAGTCAGAGGGGGTGGAGGGCAAAAGGAGAACACAGCCCACTGATTCGACTAAGTAGGGTTCAAATGGGCTCACAGTGAAGTGACAAGCAGAGGGCCTCCATGGCTCTGTACTAGGTCCTCTGTGTATATGCTACGGCTGTTAGCTTGATATTTTTGTTGCCCTAACAACATGAGTTAGTGTATCTCTGACTCTTTTGCCTGATCTTGAGACTTTTCCTCCTATAGGTTTGCCTTGTTCACCACAATAAGAGGCCTTTTGCCTTGCCTTATTAGATCTTGTTTTGTTCTGCTTGGCTTCATCTCTTTGAGACATCCTTTTCTCTGAAAAGAAAATGGAAGGGTTTGGATCTGTGGAAGTGGCGAGCTTCTGGGGAATTAGGAGTAGTAGAGGGAGGGGAAACTGTGGTTCAGATGTGTTGAATGAGACAAGAATCTCTCTTTCTCTTTCTCCATATCTATATATGTATATGTATATATAATCCCAGTTACTCGAAAGGTGAGACAAGAGGAGTAAATGTTTGAGGACATCCTGAACAAGAGAGTGAGCCTTGTCTACAATAAAATATGTTACAAAGCAAATGAACTTGAACGTAAAAAGATGACCTTAGCAGTGTTTATGGACACAAACTAACATGAAAGAGGCTTCATTCTCTATATTTCCATATCTTAAAACTCTCCTGCCCCTGCTTTCTATGACCCCTTTATGTGGAAGTTTCTATTACCCCTATTGTGATTTTCTCTCAGTATTTGCCACTTTCTCCTCCCGGCTGTCGAGTTTTCTTTTCGACAATATCTTAACAAGCCAAAGCTGTCCCTATCTCTCTCTCAGAGCTTTATAAGAAGTGACAGTGAGCTTTACACTTAAGTAAGTTTAAAATTAAATCTATATGAGCTGTTTCATGGTTAAATTTTTCTAGTAAGAGTCCTTACTTTTCTCATTTTTTCAGTTTTTTTAATCTCAAAAAATTAAATTGACAGTCTAAAAGATGAAATGTCTATGCCCTGCATTAGAGAAGAAATATGACTTCAAAGAAAGGTGTCCATGCATCATCTTTAAGGTGGTGAATTCTCCCATCTCTCAAGAAGAGTAATTACAACATATTGGGTTTGTCATCAAGGAATGCAAGAAAAGGAGTTATAACGGATAGGACTTCAAAGCAGTATATGGAAAAAGGAAATTTCACAGGTGAACTCTTCTAGCTATCTAGTCTATTTTAGCTTATGTTATTAAACTTCTTATTAAATTTAATTTATTTATTTAAGTTTTTTTATGGATTTTATGCCTATAAGAAATCTTGCCAACCAAGGAAAGGTTGACTCCACTTGGAGTTCTATTTATTCGTCATGGTAAAAAAATGTTCTCTCATAGATAACTCAGTAATAAGTACTTTATTGATTTCTGAATTGTGTACAGATTCACTTCCTATAGCTATTTATCAACTACTTATCAAGTGTCTTAGTGTACCATAGTATTAGATTTGTTACTGGCTACTCTTTGGTGGTCTGAATAAAACTTGTACTTGTCTTCATATAACTCATTCTTAGAGAAAGATGTTTAAAAATCTAGAAATAAACACAAATGGTAACGATTTTTCCCATTCTTCCTTTTTACTTAAGGAATGATGTTTTATACTGTATAAAAATAGTTTAGTTCCATGGGTATCCATTTGTTAGTGTTAGTCTTAATACCATAGTGAATGGAAGCTCTTAGCTGCTGAGAAGGGGAAATAGTGTTTTCTTTAAGTCTGTAGTCCCTAAGAAGTTGACTATTGTTCAGTAGAAGACTGCATATCCAAGAACATTTGTATAGGACAGATTGGTCTGGATGGTTTTTAAAAAAATTAAGCCACAAGTTTGGTGGGTGAAAAGTGGTGAATGGATCTGAGAAGAGTTATGGGTAGGGAGGTTAATGTGATTAAAACATATTATTTGAAATTCAAAAGTCCCAATGATCTAATGACAATAAATAGAAAACAAAAACAAAAACAAAACTCATGAATTAAAATTTGATCAGTAGGTAGAGTCAAAACATATTTCTGGCCCATAAATGGAAGCAGAGATCATTTGCCATGTTAAATCATTGTGTGATCAGGTTTCCTGAGAAGAGTCCGCCCCGCTCCAGACCCCGAGGTTTATCTGTACATGTCCTAAGTATTGTTCCTCTTTTATTTAATTTAATAAAAATTATCATGAGTCAATGAAAAAAAATCAAATTATATGTTATATGTACAAGCATTCTGCACTGAAGAGTTTAAATAGATGCTAATCTATTACTACTTTTTCTTCTCCAAATAATTTGTTACTTTGACTTAATAAGAGTATCTTCTTTTATATTTTCACAAATAAATGTTGTGTAAAACATCAAAGCATGAATTTGTATTTGCAAATAAAAGGCAGACCAAAGTGAGTACTTACTAACCTAGATTACAGGGAGGTTTGTCACTTTTACAGAGAGCATAGATACTCTCTGTTTATTACAATTATGAGCCTATTATAATAAACATGTATTACATTATTGAAATACCTCAATCTGAAATAAATGTATTGCACAGATAACTCCTAATAAACCTGGATTTCAAATATTTGATCAATGAGAGGTTTCTTTAATTTTCAGTAATTTCTAAAATTTAAAAACAGTGTTTTATTTGGCACTATTTCTACATTTTATCACTTAATGATTTTTCTTTTATTTTTGAAAGATAAAAATGAATCACTAACTACTGCATTGTACCTCTGAAAGTGTTCTGCTCCCACTGAATAACAATGCAATCATCAGAGAAATAAAATTCACTTAGACCCTGACAAATGCCTTTATTCCTACTTATAAATTTAACTTATTGTACCATGGTATGACAAACCTTGTCTTCAATATAGGCAAACCTAATGGGATGTATTATTTAGTATAACTTCCATGCTACTAAACTCCACCATTATGTGAAGTCTATAGTGCAGGCAAGGGAGCGGCACAGTGTTAAAATGAAAAATAAAAAGGATTACATAGAATAAACCACTTAAAGTGCCTCGCACAACTGTATTACTTTTGATATATTTTTTGCCTCTAGCTTCCTCCTCTAGGGCAGCTGTCTGTCCCTCTTTGCTATGGTATGACTGCTTTCTTCCTGTGTGAAATAGTCCTTCGTTAATTCTTGTTTTTTTTTTTTTTTACACATGTTTTATAAACTTTATTTTTACTCAAGAATCTTGTTTCATTCCAATTTAATAATTATTGCAAATTTTTGGTTTTTAAAATTATTTTAAAATTATTTTAAATTTGTGTGTGTGTGTGTGTGTGTGTGTGTGTGTGTGTGTGTGTGTGTGTATGTGTTCCTCCTCGGACAAACTCATTTTACTGTTCCTTTCTAATTCTGAGTATTCCCATTAGTAACACTCATAATTGTCTTTTGTAGTCATGACTGACAAAATTGTGTCCTTTCATAGGAATGGTTAAAATTCTGAACGGCTTCTAGCCATCACCTGGCTCCCCGGCAGCCACACCTGCCTGAGAAGAAGGTTTTGCCTGCAGACTCCTTCTTATTTTCACTCTCATAGCCTTCTGCTCAGGTTCTCTCCCCTCTTCCCTTCTTTTCATTGTCTACTTGATGAATTTACCCTCGATATAGATCTTGCTGAATCAGGTACTTCAAAATCTTTCACTCAAGTAAATTATTTTACTGCTGAAATGTCGACATAATCTGCATTACGTTATCGTCGAAATTATTTTGCCATTGTCACTTCTTATTTGCCATTAGAGAATAAAAGTTCTTGTACAGTCTATTTAGGAAAACGGCACATTTTTGCTGCTTTTTCAAGTAAATCCTTACCAATACAAATACCTACTATTAAAGAATCTCTATGGCCTATTATCTGTTTCCATGACCCCTTCTCATTATTAGGCAATATTTTCTGTTCTTCTAATGTCCCCAAAGACAAATGTTACAGATTCCTGGGGACCTTTTGCCTTTGAAAACCCATTGGGATACAGACCCACAATGGTAAGATATTGGAAGATTCAATTAAGAACACCTGTGTCCAATATGTATTCCAATAAAGCCCAAGATTTTTATAGTATTGAGATACTCTATGAAGTCCTGCTGATCCATTTTTCAATGATCTCTTCTTTCATTCTCTATGCTATGATATGCCATCCAACCACCATGCCTACATAATCTGCACAACTTTGTTGTCAATGTTCACAGTGTTTTATTAACTCACATTTCCCCTTCACATTTACCACCTTCTCACCAGTTCTAGCTCAGGGGCTATGTTTGTACTCTGTATTTCCACAATAGAGCTATCATTTATGAAATGATTGCATTATTCTAAGTGTATATAGCTCTATAGATCTCATTTCTAAACTGACAGCCCTCCTCAATTCTTGTCAGAGTCTGTAAATGACCAGTAAAACCTGAGATGCTAATCACAATACACCAACTCTATCTACACACTCACTTTATCTTGGCTTCTCCCTTCTGCCCTCTATAGTGCCTTCAGCTGTATGTGCTCAGCTCATAACAATGGACATTTGACTCCTCATTTCATAGGTATTAACACTATACCAAATCACTAGGCTTTAATGAAAGTAAAAACAAATCTCTGGAAAATTTATGGTGTTTTTATATACTTAACATAAGTTTGTGTCTGGATAGGTCAATATACTGTTTTTGGTTTAAAAAAAATCAACTGACATAAGTGAAAAAAGATCTATTTATCGCAGCACGAGTATTAGTATCTACACTATGCAACCAGCAAAGATGTCTGTCAGTAAATGAATGAATAAAGAAAATGTGGTCTACATGTAAGCACAATGGAATTTTATTCATCTCTAAATGAGAGAGATATAATGTCATTTTCTGGAAAATGAATGTAACTGGAAATAACACATAAAAGCAATAAACCAGTCATAGACAGACAAATATTACCAGTTTCATGTTTTCTCCCATTTGTGGGTCTTAAAATTCCTTATAGAAACGTAAAAACACATACACACATACACACGGAAAGTGAACTAGGGTGAATATGATCACATTATATGATAACATGATATATTTGAAAGAAATCGTCTTTATGAAACCCAGAGCTATATATGAATATATGTCAATAAAATTGTTACACTGATACAATCTTTTAAAGAATAAGGATTACTGACTTCATGTCACTGTCTCTGCATTAAGTTTCTCCTCCTATTTCTGTAGTAACAAACTCTAGAAGAGATTAAATTATTATTGTTGCTTTCTTTTCATAATCTACTTCAGAATATCAACTATGTTCTAATTAAGCTCAAAGGACTTATAATACCTAGCTTCAATGATAGATGGAGATTTCTTCGACCACTATTTTTTAATGCCTCAAAATGAAACTATTATCCTGAAGTCTAACTCTACAATCTCTAAAGCTTCCCACTCACTGTCACCTCTGTCATTTACTCTTGATGTTTCTTTCTTACAAAGTCTGACCTGACACTTTCAAAATCACACCTTATTATTCTTGGAAGAGTCAGCTTAGAGAAAAACCAAAATCATTGGAAATGGGTAAGATAATATTCCACCAACTAAACATGAATAAGACTCTAGTACGTGCATGCATTGTTTTGATGCTTGTGTTTAATCTCAATGGATTCTGGAGGCTCTGAAGAAGATCATGTCTCTTAGCCTAATATTTCAAAGTCACTATGAACGCCTATTATACCCGACGGTAGTGAAGGCAGACTTTGTGAACTAAGATTATTCTCATATAAAGGAAATTGAAGGAATTAATTTATTACAGCAATTAAACAAATGTTTTGTATAAAGGCAGTTTTTTAAATAATAGCTTTATCTTTTGCTTTTTTGGAAAATTGTTCCTACTTAGGTAAAAAATCTAAAGCTAATAATGGTGTTACTATTTGGAATTGGCTTGTAAAACAGTAACATTTTGGTCTAGATAGTTAGAGAAACCTTTTTCATTAATGCTTCCTTAAGGCTTCTTATGATGCTGACATTTTTAATATGTGCTTCTTTTATCCCCATGACAGATTTCACAAGGACATTAACATTCACTCCTATGAAATGAAGGTATACAGCAGTCTAGAGAATTTGGCTTTCAATAGAGGTAGTAACTGTGTTACATATCTTAATATGGTTTCTAGCTAAATAATAGACTTGACACTTGCTACAGTCTAGCAACTCTATACATTGCACGTTCTACTGTTTAAAGCAAGATCATGACACTTCAATTTAAACCTTGACTTTTGAAAAGGTAGTGCACCTGCTAGCGGTGACTATTTACTACTATTGGAAACTTCTGTATTCCATTGTTGTAGAAGAACACCAACATCAGAAAACCCATAGAACCTAAAGTCAGGATAACACACACACACACACACACACACACACACACACACACACACACACTGTGTCCAAAAGATCCTAAATGCCTTTTAAACAACTTTCCTAAACTGTATTGTTTTTCATTCTACTTGTGATAACTCAACAATTTCTACTAATTACTTAGCTGAACAGAGAAAGGACCCACATCCATGTTCTTCAGAAAAATCATTTGCCTAAGGCCACTAAACAGAGTTGCCTTTTATCAACTCACATTTCCTGAGAGAATGTGATGGATTGGATTAGTAAGGAGGTGGAAGGAGAATTAGAAAATACAGGGCACATACATTTCTGTGATGGTCTCAGGCAGATTTGTGGGGATCTCAGTGAGACCTTTCCCTCGGCAGTCTACAATGTTGTTGCTACAGGTACAAGCAGCAGGGCAGTGCAGCACACTGCAGGAGGGAGCCATGAATGACTGGTGACCTAAAGGATGGAGAGAGAGAGAGAGAGAGAGAGAGAGAGAGAGAGAGAGAGAGAGAGAAGATGGCAGTTAGATTTTTCTCTTGAATTTCACAATAGAAATGAGAAACATGCTGACTGTACTCAGTTAAGAAAACAGGAGACACAATTCAAATTCTCTCACACTTCTTCATTAAATAAGCATCCATAATATTTGTGGAATATATGCATTTATATCTTGAGATGTACTGCATTTGTTTCTTGAGGTTTAATAAATTGCCATAAAATTGTAAGACTCTTTTTCTGTTTAAAAAGAAATACTTATTTTATACATAGGCATACACTGCAGTTGTCTTCAGACAAACAAGAGTGACTCATATCCCGTTATATATGATTGTGAGCCACTGTGTGGTTGCTGGGAATTAAACTCAGGATCTCTGGAAGAGCAGTCAGTGCTTTTAAACATGAACCATCTCTCCAGCCCCAAATTGTAAGACTTTTAGAACTTGAAAAATATTAGTTAAACTAAACTTAGATTCAAGACTTGAATTCTAGATTCAAAATAAGAAGCTACTTCAAAATAATTTAAATTATTTCTCATAAGATTAATGGAGCTTGCAGTCTCTTGTCTCTGAAAAAAATACAGAAGACTTCCATCTTGGTTGACATAACTGTTGACCAAATTAAGTTATCCCATGCCAACAAATGCAGGGAAAAAAACTACATAATAAAACTTTGGTGTCTGTATAGTCTCAAAATTGCTGTTTTCTTTGAAGTTATTATATGAAGTTAATTTGTGAGATATTCTGTAATTGTTCATCCAAATGATTCTTTTCAGGGCTTCCTCTGGTAGATCCTTTTGCTATAATCAGTCACCTGCAGTTGTGTAATTTCTCTATTCAGTATTTGAAAACAAAAGTATTCTGAAATCAGATTTCATGACCTGACTAATGAAAACCAGAACATCATCAGCCAGGCTGCATCAAACAGGCACCTGCTTATCCATGGTTTCTGGAGAAAATCATGAAAACCCTCTGGGATCTTTTGGAAAGGGTCCATCCCAATGGGAGAAAAGTGCCAGGAAGAGACAATGGGTTAGCTGCTATACCAATCCCTTCACACCAGCTCTCAAACTACAACAATATTCTAAATCTAAAAAATGTGGGGAGGGCCATAATACACACACAAACACATACACACATATATACACACACACACACACACACACACGTTAACTTGCCTTCTTCCTCATCTGGAAGGCAGCAAGGAAAAAGCAAAAAGAGAAAGACAGCGGTTAGTAGAGAACTGTTAGCAATCAGACATACTGAGAACATTTGATAGAATTATAGGAAAATCTGAGCTAGATTAAAAAGTACGGTAGATGCAGATAAACACTGGAAGACAGCTTTAAACATTCAAGGTTGAGCTCGGAATTTTCCTCAGTCATTTAATCACGTTAACTGTTTTTGATGCCTGGGATTCCTCCCTTGGTAAACATGGGTAAGTAAACATGAGTAAGGAGAACAAGACCTCAATAGACACCAGAGTCAGGGGTTTAAAGCATCTTATATAAAATGGGGTTTCATTTGGATATAGCATAAGCAAGTCAACCCTATAATGCCAAGTTTTTGATTACTTATAACAGAGAATATAAATGATGTACAAATATTTATATACTATTGCACTCCTTACAGACTAAAGACAAGATGATGATGGTAAAGCTTTAGTACTGAACCTTAATTCTATAAATGTTTTGATCCTTGGTTGTTTGAAGAATATCTGTGTAATCCATAAATATGAAAAGCCAATTATATAGTTATTTCAAACATTGTGTGAGACCTGGTGGTGCAATACGATGGGAGAACTCTTGCGAACACAAATGAGGGCCTGGGTTTGATCCCCAACACCATGAAAAATTTGTTTCATTATATTTTAAACAAACCTTCTGAAATAGATCTAGCCATATATTCATAAATAATCACATATGTTTATATAATATGTTTGTGTACATATGTATATACATATATGTATGCATATACAGACTATATATGTTGAGATCCTTTAACTTGAGCATATAAAATTAGAAAACCTTATTACTTTTTGCATATTTTAATCTCCAATATAGAGATTAATTGATATTGTTCATGTCATTGTTTCAAAAGTCTTGAAATAAGGCAGCTATATGTGAAATATTTAGATTAATACTATTTAAACAAACAGAAAACAACAAATGTTAGCTACTGATAAATATGGCTTGGAGACATTTGGTACTTGGGTACATTTTGGTGTATGTATATGTTCAATTCAGTCATTAGAAGCATATATCTCTAAAGAGTTTCCCAAAATTTTATAATTAGAATTAAGAATTATACTGAATTTGAGTATCTGGGGATTATCTATTTATTTTCATTAGTTAGGCTAAAAGTAGATAATAATCATTAATAAGAGTTAAAATAATAATTCACAAGTATTGCTATAATCTAGGAGTTTCTTATATTTCCATGGAATGAAAGTGGAAATGGTCTCCCTCCAAGTGACCAGTTAACTTCCCATGGTACGCATGTCCTAGAATCTGCTATTCTCAGTGAGAAAGAGGGTCTCCATGGCAATAGGTGAGGATGACTCACTCAGAAGCACATCTGAATCATGAACGTCTGAATTTCTCGCACCTCACACAATAGTGTAAAAACAATACTGCAACCTCACTGATCTTACCACTGCAGACAAACTCTCGTTTTTGAACCTCTGCTACATTGTGGCCCCTCAGGTGGGATGGGCCCATACACTGAGTGTACAAGCCCACCCGTGGCCTTTGGCGAAGCCAGTCCGAGAGCCAGGCTAGGTGGCAGTCGCAGTACAGGTTGTTCGAGTGGAGTCGACTAAATGAGAGGAAGAAGTTCAAAGCAAGAAAATAGGAGACAGTTAATTCAAATTTTGTTATTAAAATATTTTTTCTTTTTAATCAACACAATACAGACAAATCTTAGGAAATGGCTATGAAGTTATTTTTCAGATAATTAAATTGGTTCACAAACATGAGTCAATTCCTTTACTGAGATAACCAAACAACAGCACTGGGACTGTAAAATTTTATTTTGTTTATATTAATTCGAAAAGGCAACAACAATAAATAAAAGCCTAAAACCAAAACAAATAAAAAAATTCCTAAAACCAAAACAAATAAAAAATACACAACAACCAAACCAACCAACCAACCAAGCAAAGAACCAAAGAACACAAGTCAAATTATTCTGTAGCTCCAAGATAATGTTCAGAGCTGTGGACATAAAGAGGCATGGAGACTTACCGGCCAAATATTAGCAAAGTTCTACTCTTATTACTTTCTATAGCAATGGCTTACAAAGTCTTTTAGCACTATTTTATTAAATAAGATAGAATAATTCCATATAAGACAGCGTCTTAAACATACCTCTTCTAATTTCTTCCCTCCCTTCCTCTTTTACTGCCCCACCTCTGCCTCCCTCCTTCCTTCCCTCCCTATGTCTCTGACTCTGTTTCTGTCTCTCAAACTTCCTCTCTCTGTCTCCATCCCCCCTGTTTCTGTCTTTTTCTCTCTTTCCCTCTCTTAGGAAAAGAATAAGCTGTATTTGTCTCTTAGGATCTGGCTCCCAGGAGCAAAGAGAAAAATTCAAAGGCGTCAGTACTGGGAGGGAAGGGGTTAAATAGGTCTCCTTTATATTGCAAGGGTCTGTGCAAGATCACAGATTTTTTTTTCCAAATTGCCAATAGTATGTCTCCATTAATAAAATATCATGCAAATGTATTCACTAAATTAGGTGAATGACTTTAAACTGGCTTTTATGTTTGCTTATACTAAAGAATGGGGCATCTAATGCTATAAATCAAAGCATCATTCCTAGAATTGTCTCTGACACAGTGAAACCATTTTAGCCCCTTTTAGCTGATGTGTTCAATTCTAACCCAATAATGATAATGGATCGTAAAATACAGAACTCAGACTAGAAAGATAATCAGAGTATAAAAAATGGAATTTTTAAGTATCAGTAATGCCATAGAAAAAAAATGAGTTAACCAAAAGGGAACTTGATGGCTTTATTCTCCTTGAGACTGTAAACAAGAACCAAGCCGCTCTGCGTCAGAACTATAAGGAGTACACTAAGGTCATACACTAGCTTTTGGAAAAAGTTGTGTGAGCATCTCCTCAGCTTGCTGAGAATCTCAAACACTGACACTGCTAACCTCTAGTCCCTCCTCCAAAACCTTCTTCCAGATTTAATCACAGTCTGTTACCACGTCCACACCAGACACGGAGTGAGGAACAGGCTCAAAACATTTTAAAGTTTATTGGGAAGACAAGCCAGCATACGGCTACCCGCTGGGGACACTATACTGCAGTAAAAGATTGCTTTAGACTTTTAGTAGATTTATTGTTTTCGGGGATTAAAAGTATGATTTTTTTTCACATGCGTTACATAAAGTTAACATAAAAATGATTTTGTCAAATATGGTTGAAATAAATAAGGCTATTAATTAAGCTCATTCTCATAGGGAAATAGAATATGGTTATTAAATTAGTATTGTCAAGGTGCTACAGTGTTTATAATTCAATGTCCCATTTTTGTTTTTCTTAAGGTAAGGTCTCACTGTGTATCCCTGTTTAGCTTTGAATTTACTATGGAGGTGAAAGACTGGCTTTTCACTCATACTCTACCTGCCTCTGCTACCTTAGCATTGGATCAAAGGCCGGTGCTATCACACACAGCTCAATGCGTATTTATTTAAGAAATAATAATAAGAAGACAAAATGAAATGAGTATTTTCAATTAAAAGCTGCTTGAGTGCTTATTTATTCATGTATTTTACTTATTTGTATAAGAGAGAATCTCCTGCAATCCGCTGTGCTTTGACCTCACTGGGTAGCAGAGTTCAGCCCTGAATACGCAGACTTCCTAGATCATCACTCAGATGATGGGATGACATCTGAGCACTCCCATGCCAGCCTTGCTTATGTACTATTTAAAAGAAGTATTTT
>LR751236.1:60278-198365 GCA_902729485.2 Mus minutoides | reverse complement strand
GTGACATTGAGTGGCTCTTGCTCTCTTCCCCTCTTCCCCCTCTGTCCCTTCTCTCCCCATTTCCCTCCCCCACCCCTCTCTCTCCATGTGCTCATGGCTGGCCTCTACTCCTCTATTCCTCTCTCTCTCTCTCTCTCTCTCTCTCTCTCTCTCTCTCTCTCTCTCTCTCCCACACACACACACCTCAACTCCCTTCCCCATGCCCCAAATAAACTCTATTCTATACAAAAAGAAGGAATAGTTTATATTCCTGTCTTATAAATTTCTCACCCCTTTAATCCTTTTCATCTCAAATATGATTGGTCTTTTTCGTGTGATTTTTAAGTGACTTTCATATACACAGCAGGGGAATTTGCAACTTGATCTGTGATCTCGGTTGCACATATTTTCCCATTTGATGTCTTTCAAATGTGTTTTCAAAATGTTTTTTATTTTATTTTTAGTTTATGGATCATTTTCAACAAGGATTTTCCTGTTCTGGGACAATTGAAGACATGTAGATCCAGAGCTAGAAAGAGAGGAATCTCCTATTTGAAAGGAGGTCTCACCCAAAGTCTCTACTGCTTTGTGGATGTACCACATCTGGTATGCAGTTAAAGTGGTCTAGGTACACCAACAGTCAGGCTCACGTGATCAAGAAACCAAAGGGAGAAGAGTGGAAACAGGCAGACGCTGAAATTGTGAGGACAGTGACTGCCATTGCATGCCAGAGAATAAAGGCTATGCAGTTGAACTGGTTGCTGGCTCTTCCCGAAGGCTTCCCTCCACCACCACCACCACCACCGCCCCCTCATAAGCAACGGTCTCATCCCTGGATAATCTGGACAGTTTGCCTGCATGTCTTGCAAAACTCACAAAACACAGAGATTGTAAAACCACATCACATTCCATTTCGAGACCAACCACTTGTATATTGTGGGATCCCAGAAGAGTTACTTGTCTTATTTGTACCTGCCTCTGTTTCCCTGTCTATAAAGTGGAGTTGTTAAGGTAATTAATTTGGAGGTGATTGCTGACCCAACAGCAGCATCTTGAGCTCTTATGTAAGCTGTTTAACTTGAAGTTTAACTAACTTTGCCAGGGACTTTTCACTGAAATGATCTGAATCTGGCATCTGCTCTACTCTTCAGAAATTCATCTGTTTCTATTTTGTGTGTGCGAGTATTTTTCCTGCATCTATGTCTGTGCACTATGTGTATATCTGGTACCCTCGGAGCCCAGAAGAACACATCAGATCTCCTGGAACTGGAGTCATAGACCCTTCTTAAGCACTGTGCAGGGCTTGGAACCAAACTGAATTTCTCAGCATGAGCATCCAACACTCTTAGCCACTGAGTCATCTCTCAGCCCCTACTGCTCTATTTTAGCCAAATATTTCCTTTATCTTACTTCCTCATTCAACCTCTACAAAAGCTTTCTTTTTATGCGCCATTGGTGGAACTCCAAACTGAACCCAGAACTGCTCAACCCCTAAGTGTCTCTACCCAAACATATGCAGTGACACGTGATATAATATGCCTAGCTTTATCTTCTAGAAGCTAATAATGCCTGCTTCTCGGGTGTAAGCAGCGGGGTATATTTGGTTCCATCTATCTGTCTGAGCTCAGTGGGTGGGTCTACTGCATTCCAGAGCCCAAGCTACTAGGGCTCTGTCCAGTTTTGATTACCATTGAGTCTTCATTGACTAAACCAGTACCACTAAACAAATAAACGAGAACACTGTAATTCCAGGGACCTACCACATAACAACATAGCTAATCTTGTAAAAAAACTCTCTAATCTACAATAAGAGCTTTTGATAGTTTTCTGTTTAGTACCATTCTGTGTGATCTTTGCTATATATAAGAACATTGATTTGTTGTTGTTGTTGTTGTTGTTGTTGTTGCTGCTGCTGCTGCTGTTGCTGCTCAGAAGAAAAAAATATCCAGCCCAGAGATAGAATCATCTATCAGTCTAAACTAATCACGACAGTTCCATTTACTCTGCCAGCAAGGTGTCAACGTTATACCACATTATTCCGGCTAATGAGCTAGAAAGATATGTCCTCTGGGAGGTTTTGGAAAACTTTGTGGGAGACAGAACTAAAAAGAGAATACTCTTTGGGGCTGTCTACCTTGGCACCTCATGTTTTAAATGTGGATATGAATCTCAACATTCAGAGCCATGAGATCATGTAGCTGTCATCTAAATAAAAGATGGGAGAAAGGTCAAGATGACCTGCCTGACTAGCACTCCCAGTCCTGAACCAGCAGCACACGTCTTGTGTAAAATCAAAATTGTCTTTATTACTTAAGCATCTGTTACTTGAGTTTTTGGTTGATAGGAGCCCTCCGCCCCACCTTTTCTTCCCCAAGACTCTTTGCTCTTTGGCATTAATCTAATTCTGTATGCATTCACTCGCCAAATAAAGCTGGGTCAGCATTTTAGTAGTTCTATTTTTACCCTGTCCCTCTCACATGTAGGCTTTGACCTGGGATGAATGTCAGATGCAGCTTTATGTGACATTTCTGAAGCACCCAGAACAGAGTATCCAAATGGTCACCCTTGGGATCAGGTAGAGCTCCAGGTCAAGGCTGTAGGATAGGGAAACGGGATCAAAATGGCTGAGGAGAGAGGTTGAAGCCAGAAAAGCAAAGGGAAACAAGGAACTTTAAAAATTAAAGTGAGTACACATGTGTAAGATTGGTAGAGTGTCCACCTGACTTGTACAAAGCTCTAGGCTCAATCCCAGCACCACACAAACTGAGTGCACTGGTACACACCTGTTCCTAACAAGATATGAGGCATGTTCCGAAAATTCCAGGACATGGAAGACAGAGACAGAGAGATTGAGATTAGCCTGGACTACGTAGTGAATTTGAGGCCAGCAAAACTATGTAGCATGGCCATGTCTTTTTTAATTGTTTTGTTTTGTTTTGTTTTGTTTTGTTTTGTTTTGTTTTGTTTTGTTTTGAGACAGGTTTCTCTGTGCAGCCCTTGCTGTCCTGGAACTCACTATGTAGACCAGGCTGGCCTCAAATTCAGAGATCTGCCTGCCTCTGCCTCCAAAATGCTGGGATTAAAGGCATGCACCACTACTGCCATCCAGTAACCATGTCTTAAAAGAAAAAAAAAAAAAAGAATATCTGTCCCCTCCATAAACTAAATTATCAGTCCTAGGCAGGTTCTGCTAAAGGTCCTCCTTCAGACTGAATGAATTTCATAAAGCAATTTTGAAATTTATATAAAAGAATTAACACCTAGAAACAGCTAACTTTGAAAGGACAAAGAAGCAAAAACTGGATTGACTTAGTAGATATTAAGGTGAGTCACAAAGCTATAATCTTTAAAGAAACAAACAAACAAACAAACAAACAAAAAAACCAAGATAACGAGAATGAAGAACCAGAAAATACAGTCAGAATTTAGTATGTAGTAGAGAGTGAGACAAGTCTCTCAGGAGACAGTAGATGAATCTGTCACCAGTGTTGGGCAATCCAGTCTCCCCTAGATCACCCAAAAGAAGGACAAAAAGGGGCTGGTGAGATGGCTCAGTGGGTAAGAGCACCCGACTGCTCTTCGAAGGTGATGAGTTCAAATCCCAGCAACCACATGGTGGCTTACAACCACCTGTAATGAGATCTGACACCTTCCTCTGGTGTGTCTGAAGTCAGCTATAGTATACTTATGAATAATAATAATAAATGAATCCTTGGACCGGAGAGAGCAGGGACTGAGCAAGTGGGACCGACGGGGCCGACCGGAGCGAGCGGGGCAGACCAGAGTGAGCAGGGTTGACCGGAACAAGGAAAAAAAAAAAAGAAGGACAAAAAGCTCCTCAATCTTACCCTCAACTCTGACGTGAGGGTATCCAAGATCCGTCTACTGCTTGGCAGTGGGTCTCTGCATCTGCTTCAGTAAGATGCTGAGTGGAGCCTCTCAGAGAACAGCTATGCTAGGCTCCTGTCTGCAAGCATAATAGAGTATCATTAACAGTGTCAGGGGTTGCTGCTTGCCTGTGGGGTGGGTCTCAAGTTGGTCATTCCCTCAGTCTCTACTTGATCTTTATCCTAGCACTTCTTGTAGGCAGGACAAGTTTTGGGTTGGAGTTTTTATGGGTAGGTTAATATCCTTATCCTCCACTGGGAGTCCCGCCTGGCTGCAGGAGGTGGCCACTTCAGGCTCCATATCCCCCTTTGATAGTAGTCTCAGCTAGAATCACCCTCATAAACTCCTTGAAGCTTCCCTGATCCCAGGTCTCTGGCACATCCTAGAGTGCCCTCCGCCACTCACCTCCACTTTCCATGCACTCTTCAGGCCCTCTCTCCCAGGCTCTCCCCACACCTAATCTCTCCACCTGACTTCCTCTTCCCATCCACTCTCCCAACCTGTTCCCTCCCTCCATCCACCCCTGCTTCTTACTACTTTATTTCCCCCTTCTGAGTGAGATTTAAGCATCCTCCCTTGGGTTCTCTTTGTTATTTAGCTTCTTTGGGTCTATGAATTGTAGACAGAGTTCAGAGTCTTGTGGGAGAGTCAGGAAAAAGATTGAGGGACCCAGAGGGATAAGAGACTCCATAGGAAAACCAATAGTCAACTAACCTGAGCCCTTGGGGGCTCCTAGATACCGAACCACCAATAAAGAGTATACATAGGCTGGACCTAGGCTCCCTGCACATATGTAGCAGAAGTGCCACTCAGTTTTCATGTGGGTCCCCCAATTACTGGAGAAGGGACTGTCCTTGACTCTGTTACCTGCCTTTGGATCCTGTTCCCCTAACTTGTCTGGCCTCAGTGGGAGGGGATGTGCCTAGTTGTCTAGTGACTTGATGTGCTGAGGTGGTTTGGGACCCAGGGGCACCTTCCTGTTCTCAGAGGAGAAGGGGAGGGGGACTGCATGAAGGGAGACTGAGAAGGGGGGCTACAATCAGGGTGTAAAGTGAATGAATGAATAAACAGACAAACAAATAAACAAGAAAAAAAAGAAACACCAAAGGATTAAAGACATCAATGTTAAGGGTAAAATTCTGTGGTCATCAGGGGGGAAAATGGGAGACTATCACTGTGGCTTGGAGGTGGAGAAATTTTTTAAAGAAAAGCAAGAGTTAAGAACTATGAGAAAATGAAAACTTGATAGACTTGTATACAAAGTAACATTAAAGTTATTCCAAGCCAGAGGTGGTGACATGTACCTTTAGTGTGTTAGCACTCCAGAGAAAGAGGCAGGCTGATCACAGAGTTTGAGGCCAGCCTGAACTACAGAGCGAATTCCAGGACAACCAGAGCTACATACTGAGACCTGTCTCAAAAAAAAAAAATAATAAAATAAATAAATAAACAAAGCCAGCAGGTGAATGGTTGATTGAAGATGATATACAGCATTAATAGCAGCCAGAGAAATGCAAATTAAAGAGTCAACAAAAGAAAATCACAATAAAACACAGCCAAGACGCAATGTTAGTGGACTGTAAACTGATAGAGCCATTCTGTCCAGGTGTCAATCAATCAGCAAAGGAAAACCAAGTGAATACAAGTCCGTAGATCATGAGGATGTATGGAAAGGGTATTCGTGTGTGTGTGTGTGTGTGTGTGTGTGTGTGTGTGTGTGTGTGTGTATGTGTGTGTGTGTTCCTGTATGCAAGCACTTGGAAAAAGCATGGGATTTGCTAATAAAACAATATCTTGGTTAAGCATAAAAAAGATGGATCACACTAGTCAAACTACAAGTACTAATGGGATTTACATATAATGACAGGGATATTTTGCCAAAGCATAATTTATATTATATATACATGTGTATATACATATATAACTTAATTTAACGATATTTGTTTGTTTGTTTGTTGTAAGAAGGGGAGCACATACCACAGTGCCCATAGCATTGTCAGAAGATAACTCGTAGGCGTCAGTTCTCTCCTTCTGCTGTGTGGGTCCTGGGGATGAATGCATGTCATTAAACTTGGTAGCAAGTGCTTTACCCACTGAGCCGTCTCACTGGCTCCAAAGCTTGGTGATTTAACAGTGGCAGCGACATCACACCTGAGTAGTGAGCTCTACTCCAGACTCCTAAGGGCCAATAAAAGTACATTATAAATACATAGGTCAAAGAACTCTTGTGCTCTCAGATTTTAACATACATGGGGATCCACTCAGGATCATCTGTTAAAAGAAAATAAAAATGTAAACAAAAGCAAAGAAACAAACAAATAAACAAATGAGAAACAGAGTGAGTCCCCTCCCCAGAGATCCTGAACCTGCATCTTAAGCATACACCAGAGATGATTTCCCCTGTAAGTGTCCTTGGAGACACCTTAAGCTAAGTACTATCAGGAACGTCACAGATGAGTGGCAGGGTGGTGGCCACAGGGCATTTGCACAGCGTCAGCAGCAAAGACAAGATGCATAAGCAGCTGGCCCTGTCAGCACTGACTGCTTCTCTCCTGTCGCTTTTCATGAGCCAATCCCAGTGGGCTCAGCCCAAAGGGTTTGGATGATAGAAGCTGACGATTACCATCTGGGGAGTATATATCTGAGGACAGGAAGCCACTGGAGGCATCTTCTTCCCAGGCTGCTACCGGATGTGGTGCCTCCAGGGGTCCTAAGCACACAACTTGCTCAGCCTGACTCATAGCCATCTCTCTGTTGGGCCTCAACTCAGGGGACAGTGGGCTATAAAAAGACACACGTGGGATGAAGCCAGATGCCAGTGCTTGAGCCTGGGCTGATGAGAGTACGGCTGGGCCATCTTTCAGCAGATCTAATGGTCTCTTTCAGGGGGGCAGATGGTCTGGGCAATAGAATTTTGTCATCCCCACAGCATCTGCTTTGCCCTTGTCCCTTTGGTCTCTGATTCCGTTCTTCGCTTCAACAGCTGGACTGTTTTGTGGCATATTGTACACCATGTGGTGGAGCACCGTGAGTGACTGCCATGACCGTGTGCAGATGGGATGTGGTCTTCGGTTTGCCTTTAGGGATGCCTGATGGTACACTCAGGCTACATCCCTAGCCACAGAAACCTACCTCCTTGTGAACTGAATACAACCACCCCAGTCAGGAGCAGACTGTGGGCTGCTTCCCCATTATTTATCCAGGCACCGCTCCCCAACACGTCCCAGGGCACTGATGGGACCTTGGACTCACTGTCCCCTTCCAAATATGCAGAATGGCCTGGTTTCCTAAGGACAAGGGAGGGTTTTTTTCAAATTTATACAAACAGACTGGGCATATTTGTGGGTAACCAGGTAACAAGCCCAGTCTGAAACTCCTCTGGACAGTGTAATTCATAGCTCTGGACAGAAATGCTAATGCGAACACAGACACTCCAAGGAACGAGCCACAGTGGAAAAGATTAAGAAATGATCCTACATATAGCTCTCTCTCTCTAGAAATAATCTAATTCTCCAACAGGCATCTTTCTTAAAAAAATAAATAAATAAATGTGGAAATTTTCATGTAAAGGGAAAACAAGAACAAAGAAGGGAGAAGGCAAGGAGACCAAAGATGTAAATATTTCAGGCTTATTAATAACCGCTAGTTTTTTCCCCTCTCCTTAGGAACTAGCTGTTTGATGGTGATTGTGTGTGATGTGTGAACAGAAGCCCATGACTCTGAGGCTCCCGTGGATCTACAGGACTGCATCTCCCTATGCCTGCTCTAATGAGACGCGGGGCAACTGCAGCTTCCATTGAGCCCAGCATCCCAGGCAAGCTCAGAGAGCCATTCTTCTCTGGCAGTGATGTGTTTGCTTAAGCATGAACATAAGTGTCAGAAGCACTTAGTGCAAAGCAAGCCTTTCCGGGGGGTGAAACAGTCATTACCCATCTGCGTGTCTGGGAATTCGTTATTCCTATTTATTGGGAGGGCAGGGTTAGCTAAATCTTATGATTTCTAATGCTCCTAAAAAAATGTAAAATACACAAAGTAATGAAAGCCCCACTGCTTACAAAATTATCTGAGTCCAACTGAAAATTTCACTGATTTGCACAAGGAATACTTTCCTTGAGAACCATAAAACAGCTCTTATGTGGGACACACCTATGGCCTCTCTTATGTGGGACATACCCATGGCTTGTCCTATGTGGGACATATCCTCCTGGTCCCCTCAGCCCTAGTTCAGAAGTGAGTGAAATGAAAGTTATTTTATACCCAGCCACGTACAAAGCCAACGTGCCTAATTAGTGGGAGTCTTGCTTGTAGGGTGGGAATTTGATTTTAATCGCTGAGTCTTTCTTTCAGAGATGAGTGCACACCACAGAATACTATGGGCTTTCTCTTGTCTTTCTTGCAATAGCAGTGAATGCAAACAGAACCAAAAATTCCCCATCCCTATTGCCAGAATGGCCAAAGGCATTCGTCTTGAAGGCAGCTAACCAATGCTGAGCCAGGGATTACTGACTGGGCCATGTGACTCTGTGCGCTCATCCTTCCTGATGGTTCGTGCTTGCTGGACCTCAGCACAAGGCAGAGCTGGAGCTAGTCAGACACCAGTAAGACGCCATCTACCTTTATGGTGTTTGGATACGTTTGGATACGTTAAGTGGACCTGGTACAAATCAAAGCCCTTTCCTGCTCCCTTTCCCCTGTGAGTGTCTCTTCCCAGCTTCCTGGGTAGATGTCCACACAAGAGGAGAGGCAAGGGCTGCCCCTAAGTTCAATTCAAAGAACCATTAAGTAAAGAAAGGCGGTAAAATTAAAGTAAGAGTGAAAGTAAGTCCAAGCCGAACTGGTGCCGGTTACTGTCAAGTGCTGACAATTTAAACAGTGTTGGAACTGAGTGTTCCTCCTTATCAGTGCAGTGCCTGTTGCCCTCAATATGGTTGGACTCGGCCACCGAGGTGTCTGCTGAGAGACGTCTGTCACAGGATGGGACCGTGCAAGCTGCCTCCTCAGCACAGTCTCCAGCCACTGGGATGTCTGTCACACATCCCTGCATTTAAACAGGTTCAGAATCAACAGAGACAGTACAGAGATGTACAGACAAGGAGACCAGAGCATGTGTTATCAGCTCCCTGTTGGGCCATGGGTTATAAATTGTAGGGTATGCTACTATTGTTTGTTAGATCCAGATTTTACTTCATACTTGAGCTATTTTGCTGACTTTGAATAGCATGAAAATTCAATTTTACTTTTTATTAAAATTGCTTATTGTCAAAAACCCAAAATACAGTGTTACCCTGTTCTTTGTGCTCCACCCCTACACTTGGCTGTGTTGCCTACTGTGACTGCCAAAAATGAGTGTGTGTGTGTGTGTGTGTGTGTGTGTTCTCTGAGCTTCAGTAGCCAGAGCTCTGGCATATGACTCAAGACTCTGCCTTGTCCTCTATAACAGCATCAGGAATAAGGACTTGTAAGGACTCAAAAATGCAAACGTATTTGGAAATTGCTGTATCTTGAGACAAGACTTCTTGCTCTACAACGCAGGCCGATGGTGCTATGTAGTCTACAACTGTCCTGCGTCTGCCTCCTGAGTGCTGGGTTCACCGGGATGCATCACCGTGCTTGACTTGCAGATCATTCTTATGGGAATGAAGTTCCTGTCAGGAGAGTGTCTAGGAGCAAAGATGTTTAAGGCCCTCCCAGTATTGTGATGCAGCTGGATGTCCCGAAAACATGACTTTTTCTGGATGTACTACATCTTTGTGAAGCTTGTTGTTTGTTTTGTTTTGTCGTTGTTGTTGTTTTGAGCTCTGAAGCATCCTTAGCAAATTTCTTCTCCATGTGAAGTCATCAAAGTTAGAATTTTTTTATTTTTAAAGATTTTTAAATTTTTTCTATTGTTTTAATTAATGTGACTATGTCTCTGTGAGCATATGCCATGCCTATGCAGGTGTCTGGGAAGCCAGGAGAGGGCTGGAGTTACAGACAGTTGTGAGCAGCTTGACTTGGGTGCTGAGAATGGAACTCAGGTCCTCTGGAAGAGGGACAAACGCTCTTACCCACTGAGCCATCTTTTGAGCCCCAGAACTTGTGCACTACATCCAGAATTGCAACATGCAGCATTTTACTAGTAATGCCAGCTTGTCAAATCCTACTTATAATCAGCATGTCCTTGATCACTCTGACAAGATCATAGGGGTCAGTCAAGACAAACAAACAACACAAAACAAAACAGAACAATAAAAACCCAGAGGATCTCTTTGATGAGTTATTTTAGCATTTGTCAAATTTAAAAGAAATTAGCAAAGACAAAACTCATCTAAAAGGAAACTTCCAGGGAGAGTTACAGTCAAGTGAAAATAATCAGAAACATCGAGAGACAGAAAGCAGCATCCCACAAACAGTAAAAGCCGAGTTTAAAATGTCACATCCCAGCCAGGCATAGTGAGTGGCGCACACCTTTAATCCCAGTGCTCTGGTGGCAGAAGCAAAGAGAATCTCTGTGAGTTTGAGGCCAAGGTTGGTCCGCATAGTGAGACCCAGACCAGCCAGGGTTCCATGTCTCAAAAAGTCTCACTCCAACCTTTCCAGATGATTTTTATTGGTTAATGACTCTGCTATCAGATCAAAAGAATGACTGATTGCTCGGCAAGCTGCAGTAAACACCAATCCCATCCTAGGAATAAACAGCAGTCCGTGGAAGTGTTCAGTGCAAGCTCTACTTTTTCCAACATGGCCCTTTCTGGCCCTATTCTTCTACTGCTTGTTTCTGTGGTCACTATGTAGCTTCTCTGTTACAAGCTACTACTTGACAAGTTCTGTGAAGTCTCTGTAGAACACTGGGCTAGGTGGGCAAAGATGCTTGACACCAAGTCTGGTGACCTGGGCTTGACCCCCAGGTCTCACATAGTAGAAGGGGAAAACTAATTCCAGTCTTATGACCTCTACACACACCTGCAAGCATACTCTCATGTTTGTACACACACACACACACACAGATCAATCAACCATGTAATAATACCTCTAGATAGGTTTCCTAGTTTTTCTTTTGGATTAGTGACATTATAGCGAGAAGATTTAAAATGTTTATAGGGAAAAGTCTTAAAGCCTGGCCTGATGGCACTCTCCTTACATTTTAGCACTTGGGAGGCAGAGGTAAATAGGTTTCACTGAGTTCCCTTAGCACTGTGCCTGCCTCCTAGTATATAGTACTGAGCAATGTCCCCTCATTCGGTCACTAATCAGACCCTGCTAAGGCTGAAACCCTGAGGTCCTGGTGAGTTGCTCATCTCCTGGCAGTGTTTGTCTCCACTGCTACTCTCCTGTGTCATACTCTTTCTAAGCACCAAAATGAAACCCCACAAGGTGCCAGCTTCCTCACCCTATGCTCCACCTGCTCTTGCCTCCCACCCCTAATACATACACCTAAACAGGAACTCCGGAGCTTGGGGACAGCGTGAGAAAGGCAACTTGATATTCAGTCCCACTAAAACACCTGGTTCTGCAAGGCTTCCTCTAACGTTCTGGCTTGCCAGGGATCCTGCCTTCTCAGTCCCCTGTCAGGAGGAAGTCCAAGCTATCTCTCCCATTCTTAGGTTTAGCACTTAGCATAATGCCTAGTACTCAAATACATTGCTTATTGGATGGACGGAGGAGGTTCTGAAAGCCCACGTCTTTGAGAACATTCTAAGGGTGGAGCTGTTCATATCCTGACCACCGTGCTCTCGGGTTCTTTCTTTCAAACTCTAAACATGTCCCAAGGTTACCTGGCACTGTGCCGATGCAGTAAATCCCCACTGCACATGCTAACACACTGAGTCCATGCATCCAACTGAGCCCTGTTGAGGAGGCTTAGACAAGGGGCAGGCCCAGCACTCCACTCAGTAGCTATTTGCTTAAATATTTAAATTTCTTGAGAAGGAAGACTTCGTGGGCATGATTGAACACTTTAGTGAAGTTTGTTTTTCCTTGATGCCCCTGTAAGCTTATGCTACTCCTAAACTGGCTCAAATTCCCAGTGACCACTGGACTTACGACTTTGGAGGTCAGGTCAGGAATAGTCAACTTCTCTTTGAACCTTCTCCTTGGAAGTCTCGCTGCTTCTGTTCAAACCATTTGCTAAATTAATACCTTCTGGTCACACTCTGGGCTCTCCTGGGAGGACTCTGGATGAACACAATATTCTTCAATCTTGCAGGTATGTTTTGAAACACATCTTAAACTGATACCTCATCACATGCCTGCATGGCTCACCCTTTAATTTGGCTCTAGCTTCACCACAGCAGTTGTATAGGACTGACAATAATTACCACGCTTACTCCATATGTTCAAGTTGCATCCAGAAATCTTGATCTTGGGAAGAACAAAAAGTCCCTCCCCACCAAAGTACTATGCACTTTAAAATATTCTTTGTATAGTCTTTGGGAATGTGAGAGATTGTTAGTTCATTTATGAGTTACACAGAAATAAATATGAAGTTCTTTGGAAGGAACTGGCTTATGTAATTGTGGAACCTGGCTAAGTGAGTCCACCGTCCATAGGGCAAGCCATAAAGAAGGATGAAAGGCTAGAAGTGAAGACAGGAAATGAGGTTTTATCTAAGCCAAAGGCTTGGGTTCTGTTCCTAAGGCCTGACTGGATCACATCAACCCAGGTTTTGTAGAATAACCCTTGTCATAAACTTAACTAATTGTACATCTTGATCACAACCATTAAGTACCTTCTCAGCAACACCTAGCTTTGAGTTTGAACAACTAGGTACTAATTCTTCTGGCAAAATTAGTACATGAAACATTATTTTCCTATTTATGTAAACAACTATAGGAGTAAAGAACAAAATTTGCCTATAATTCTGTCACTTAAGGACAACTGCTGTTAACACATTGTTGTGTTCTAATTCATGTTTTCTGGGTGTTGTTGTTGTTGTTGTTGTTGTTTTTCATTTGGTCTTAGCAACTTACAACTGTAGAAAATGAACTAAACAATGTCTAGCAATGGAGGGATGCTTATAGAAATTATGAATTATGCATGAGGTAAAATTACAGTGCTTTTATGAGTTATAATTATGAAAACTGTATCAACCTAAAAGTATACTTCTCAGGCAGGTAGGTATATAGTATAAAAATCATATCTCTCATGTGATTACAGCTACATACAAAGAGTATGCCATGTGGGTAAGCAAGAGAAGGAGACGCAAGAAATGTCACAAATGTCCACATCCCTGGGACATGTCCTGTCACAATAATCATCTATGTTTCCTTAGCCAGCACCTATGACTACTGCTAACACTCACACAGCCACTAAGAGCTTTTTCTGTCTTCTACAGTCCATTCTTCTTATTGAAGACAAAAGAAACTTACTAGGGAATGAATATCCGTGAAGCAACCCTAGCCAATGACTGATGGTGTTAGCCAAGGGTAACTGGTTCCTCAGGGCCAGGGAAGCTGGAAGTGAGAGCTTCCGGCAAGCCAGCATACTAAACCCTGGCTGACCACAGTGGTCAGCATCTCCATTTCACCTCATTCCCTCCAGGCTTCAACCATCCCCTACCATCCCCTGCCACATTTATCTATGTTTCCTAAATAAACTATGTGCCTTACATTCATTACTTCAGAGATATTCATGATCAATAAGCATGATATACTCCCTAAAGGGTAGAAATGGATTGCAAAGAGAGCAGAACTTTACTCTTTTATGTATAAAGTGAATATTTACATACAGTGTACAAATAATTTTCTATATAGGTGAGGGGATCAGTAACTCATAGGGCATGGCATGGTGGTGCACACTCACCATCTCAGCAATTTGAAGACTAGAGCAGGAGAACCACTTGGCTATATAGCTAGTTCTAAGACAGCCTGGACTGCAGGAGAGCCTGTCTCAAAAAAGTAAACGAATAAATAAAATTCTCCAAAGGTACATAGACATTGGGAAGGGAGGGCAGAGCTGGACAGATAGGGTGTGGGGAGTGGGAGGATGGAAGGATGCATGAGAAAACACTTTCTAAGGATGGAGGACAATGGGGGAAGAAAGAGTCATGCAGAGAGGGGCGCCAAGAACAGGAGAGAAGAGCCCGGATGAAACTTTGAGGTCCCTCTATATTTAGTCTTCACTCTAGAGTAAAGAGCAACTGTAGGAATATCCAGAGGATCCTGTGTGGACATGATTCTCCTTGTGAAGTCCGGATTATTGTGAAGGGGAAAGAGGAAATGGAGGAACAGAGAAGGTGGTTCCAAGCCAGCCTGGATATTTGGCAGCCAAAATGAGATGGGGTCAGCGCTTGCTATCATGGCTCCCCACATTCTTGAACCAGTCCCAAGGAAGCCACTCACGGTGTTTGTAACAAGTTAGTCAGGGTGCTCTGTTGTCATTTCTTATTTTAAAGTTGGGCAAAGGATGGGAAGTGCCATTGTTCCAAATTTTCTCTTGGAAAAAAAAAAAAAAAAAAAGAGGACCGGAGTCCTAAGACAGGTTAGGTTGGTTGGATTTCTCATATCTAGGAAGGACAGCACTGACTGGGACAGGAGCTGGCTGGAAATGGAATTGGTGAGGAGTCCCATGAGCTGTTCACATGGACAGACTCACATGTCGGAATGATTTAGGCAAAGCAGAGAGGTGCTCAAAGTCCTCTTCTTACCTCTGAGTCAGTGAACTTTATGATCTTATGTAAGCTCCCATGGTACTTTCTCCTTGTAAACTTGGGGCAGCTCGTAAAGCTCTTGGGAAGCACAGGGTAAAATTCCACTCCTGCCCTAAGTGCCCCACTTATGGGAAGTGAGTCACCACCATCTTCAGCTTCTTAGAAAGTGTGCAGGGATGATAGAGATCAGAACATCTGCTTCCCGTGCAAAGATGGAAGACACACATGGTTGTAAAGGTAAAAACACCTCATCCTTCCCGAGAGCCGGGTTCACCTCACATGAATATCATTGCTTGCTTCTCACCACAACCCTTTGGGATTACAGTGAGGTCACTGGTGCCTCTGGGAAAGATGGAGAAATCCTTGGTGTTCAGTCAAGGACTTTGCACATATCTGGCCATATCTAGCTAGTAGATGGAGCAGTCTGGAGAGGTAGCTTACCTGCAGGGACTATCACACACATTCTCTCCAAGACGCAGAACAACGGTTTAACTAAAGGCTGATCGCTCATAAAAGTAGGTGGGTAAAGATAGTAAGAAAGACCTTTGACCAGAGCTTTCTTTTGGTATGTACTTAGGATGGAAGGGCCCAGGACAACTGTACACCTCAATGGACCATCTACCATTTTTATCTATTACTTATTTATTCATGTACAATGTAGCTTTCTCTGGTTTAGCAGAGTTCTTTCTCTCCTAGGCTCTACATGCACTTCCTCTTGGAGGGTACCCAGGTACATGAAGAAGCTGGGTAAGAAACCATGACCTTGCAATGCAGCTTAAAGTATCTCTGGCTGCCTTTGAGGTCTGAGCATGCATAGTTTCCTAAAGGAGCACCTGTCTATGGCCAGAGACTTTGCAAGAAACCCATCTACAGTTCAAACTCAGGACTCATCTCCCACTGCCTCAGGTACTGGGGAAACTTCCTTTTCTCCTCCTAAGTTGTCTCCAGAACAGTGAGCTGCCCTCAAGTCCTTCCCTGTCTGTGACCTCCCTGTCTGGGACCTCATGCCATCCCTCATGGAGAGCTAGTTCCCCACCCCCACCCCCAGTCAGTTCCCTTGAGTTTGTGCAAGCCTTCATGACATATATGATTAATAGAAAGTGGTAGGAGAGACCGTCTCTGACTTTGGAATCTAGGGCATAACAACCATGTGCCTTCCATCCCGATGTCTCGGAAATGACTGTTCCCAGACTTACTCTAGGAATCCCTGGAGAAGAATGAGTTTCCCCCAGGAGAGTTAAAGGGCCAATATCTATGGAGCTGCCATCTTGAAAATGGACCCTGTTGTATCAACCACATGGACACACCAAACTGTCTAGTTAAACCTTTGAATTCTGACCTACAAAATCATCAGGCTACTCATTGAGCTATTGGATAGTCTTATTTAACAATAGTTAGGCTGAAACAGTCTAACAGTCTTGAGTATTGAACATATGCAACCTTCTTTGCTTAAGAAATAACAATAGCAGCTGGAGAGACACTTCAGTGGTTAAGAGCACTAGCTGCTCTTCCAAAGGAACCAGGTTCAATTCACAGCCTCCACATGACCATCTGTAAATCTAGTTCCAAGGGATCTAGCACTCTTTTCTGGCCTCTGTGGGCACTAAGCATGTATCTAAAACAGAGACATACATGTAGGCAAAATACTCATACATATAAAATAAAATTTAAACATAAAAAAGGAACAAGAGCCAGGGATGGTAATGCATTGGTTTTTTTTTTTTACCTTTTTTATTTATTCTTTCTCATATATTACATCCCAACTGCAATTTTTCTTCTCTCCCTTCCTCCCAGGCTCTCCCTCCCACCTCTCTTTCCCCCTAACCTACCGTGAGAAAAGAGCAGGCCTCAACTAGATATAGCGTAACAAGCTACAAGACCAGGCATGGTGGAACATGGCAGCACAGTTGGAGGAAAGGGGTCCCGAAGGTAGGCAAAAGAGTCACGCAAAGTTGCCAACGTTAACTTGTAAAAAGAAACCACACTCACAAAGGAAACCTTTACATTCTCCCCTAGCTGACACCCGGACCTCCTTTCTTTGCTGCACATCTGCTCCTGCATGCTGGTCAAGTTCCGGAGTCTCTTCGCCCCACCTCACTCTCCCACGCACTTTAATCAGCCCACTAGCCTCTTCTGCAAGGATAAATCCTGACAGCCTGTGACTGTTGATCCTGTTTGTCTTTATCTTTCTAGGCCTCCCTGTAGCTCCTAACACTTATCTGCTCCCACTGGAAACAAGCCTGTCCCTGAACTTCTTCCTTCCCACTGAGCCTGCTGATCAGCCTTTCTGCTGTAATATAGTGACTTCTTATGTATCAATAGTAGAGTGACTTCTTATATATCAATATTTTAAATAGTCCTCTTTTTTAAAGTGCCAATATACAACCAATTGTTCAACATGAAGATAAAGTTATATCCCATGAAGAGAGCCATTCACCTTAGATGGTAGAACTTTGGAAATTATATTTATTTACTTACTGTTTATGTATTTATTAAGACTTGTTTGTGTGCAAATTCAGACATGTGCACACATGTGGAGGTCACACACTAGTGGGTGTCCCTTCTCTTCTCTCATGTGGGTTCCTGAGGCCAAACTCATGTCATCAGCTTGGTGTTGAGTGCCTTTAACATGCTGAGAAGATATTTTATATATCCCAGGCCTGTCTACATTTGGAAAGTGCGGGACCCTTGATATATTTCACGGAGTCCTGGATCATGGAACTAGCACTAGAGAGACAGGGAGCTGATAGGGCCTTACTCTCTTTTGCCTCCCTAGCCCATCCTAGCTATGGTATAAACAACAGATCGTGCTAATGATAAAACTGGGTCTTACTAATTTCTTCCCTTATTGACTAGTTTATCCATCGTGGGTGTTTGTTTTGTTTTCTTGTGTCACATTATCTTTGGAGATATAATGGGCAGCAAAGGGAGGGAAAAGGAAGAAAGACCTCAACCATAAGAGCAAACTTGAAGTGTTGATGCTTATAAAAACGGATGCTTCTTTAAAAAAAAAAATTACCTTCTCAGAGATGATAGAATACTGTATCATTGAAAAATATTCACACACTAACATTCTCTCGCATGAGTTCCTATGATCATGGTTTTGTGTTTCAATACTCAAGAACAGGGGAGGGGGGAATGAAATTGAAATATTACTGAAAAATCCTGTCTATAGATGCAACACTTGGCAAAGACTCCCAGGCACTCAGAAGACTCAAAGCCCACCCAGGTACTCAAAGCCCACCAGAACCTTGTTGAAGTGGAAATTTCTGGTTTCTGTGGAAACTCGGTTGTGTCAGGTGATGTTTTTCTGAAGCCGACACATGAGAGTTCGTATGATGCTTTGCTAGAACAGACGCTTTGAGAGCGTGTATGGTGTTTAGAAAGAGTATAACTAGAACCCCACAGGCTTTGAGAGGATGCCCTGGCATTGCCATGTCTTGCTGCACTTTGCTGGTCTTCACTGGTCTCCACTTCGTCGAGAGAAACTCACCAAAGGGCTTCTCGTGGTATTCCAGCCGGTGCTTGCCGCTTCTGCTGACCCTGCAGATTCAGAGGAGCCTTGCGGTTTCTGCTGGATCGAGCTGCTGCTACTGATTCATGTTTGCTGTTTGCTTTTGGACTGGACTGCTGATATTCTGACAACGAAGGTTGGAATTGCTCCCCCCAAAAAAACTACTTCTAAATAGGTCCACAACCCCTTTTCCTATTAACCTTCTTTCTCCACTACCTCCAGTTGGTGGGCTAGATGGGAGGTTGGAACATTTAAAAACCCCAATTAAAGTAGATTTTGAAAAGTCTAAGCCTACATCTTGTGGTACCCAGGACTTTGGCAATCAACAGAGCAAAACAAAGAACTAAAGGGACCATGTATTGCACACGGAGGGGATGGGGGTGTCTTCTAGGCTACTGCAAAGCACCAGAGAGTGTGGAAAACATCTCAAAACTATTTTAAGGCTGATCTAGGGTCTCAGGAGGTGGCTCTACAGGTAAATTGCCCACTGTATGAGCATGAAGACCTGAGTTTATATGCCCAGTACCCACATAAAAGCTAAGTGTGGTGATATATATCTCTGGAACTCCAGCATTGAAGAAGTTGAGATGGGGCTCAGGGTGACATAGAAGGGACTCACTGGGCAGGCCACCTGATGGAAACAGAGAACTCCGGGTTCAGTGAAAGATGCTACCTCATAGCTTTAACAATATGGACAACAATAGACGAGGTTGCCTGAAGGTGACCTCTGCCCTCTACCTGTTCTCCACAAATGTGTGCATACACAAACACACGCAGAAGACCATTTTAGATCCACCATCTCTTAAGTGGTATCAGCTGAGATCAACTTCACAAAGACGAAGCTTCTGACCACAAAGGGCTGATGGTTTTCAACTTGTTGCTGCCTTATCAGAAACGTTACCAAAAATGAAACCATGGAGCAAAGGTTGAGAGTGTGAACTGGGGGTGGGGTGCACATGGCTGGCTCTGGCTACCTCTGTCTGTAAAAGGAACAAACTATCACTTATCTCTCCAGCCCTTTCTTATGTCAACAGAACAACCCCCTGGTTCATACACCCCTGATTCATATGCCCCTGATTCATACACCCCTGATTCAATAGGCTTTGAGGAGAGGCTTTGGTTTCTACGGCACACCACAGATGCAGTTGCTTGTAGGTGAAAGGCAGTGCATTTAGAGCCTCTTCCAGCCCTGGGGCTTCCACTTCCTGTCTCATTTTTTTTTCTTATTAAGGTTAAGCATGAGTCATCACTCTGGTGAAAGGAGAGAGAGATGGGTTCTTTGCCAATACATCTGTGCAATGATTCTGAATCAGAAACTGTTCCCACACAAGAGATTTGTGAGGCTGATACATCCGGAGCTGTTCTTGTCTCCCCCCAACACACCCCAAGCCACACCCCTTACCCTGTGTCACTTCCAGGAGCCTCGCCTGCAGATGTATGTCAGAAGAAAGTCGGGAAGGGATAAGTTGCATCATCATCATTTCTCAACTTTAACTTTCATTTTATTTGCATGGTGTGTGAGAGATAGATGCGTGTACATGTCTCTCTCTCTCTCTCTCTCTCTCTCTCTCTCTCTCTCTCCCTTAGTGGATCCCCACCTTGTTTTCTGAGACTATGTCTCTCATTGAATCTGTGGCTCACTGACTGGCTAGACTTGCTGGCCATTGAACTCCTGGAATCTGCTTATCTTTCCTCTCTTACCCTACCAAGTAATGTAGTTACAGGTATGTACCACAGCACCTGGCCTTTACATCTGTGTTGGACAGTCAAACTGAGGTCTTCATGGTTGTTCAGCAAGCACTTAATCAAATGAGCCATCTCCTCATCCCCTAATTCCTCCCTCCTTCCCTCCCCCCTCTCTCTCTCTATGTGTGTGTGTGTGTGTGTGTGTGTAAAGAATCTGGGTATGTCGAAACATGCCTTTAATCCAAGCATTTGCACTTGGAAGCAGAGACAGGTGGATCTCTGTGAGTTCCCTGACAGATGAGCCACCATAGTGAGATTCTCTTGCAAAATTTTTTTGTTTTGTTTTGAGAAGACTATAGTTGTCTCTTCATAATTATATACTGACATAAAAGTTTCCACTCAATCTTCTTTGAAGATATGAACTTAATAATGACAATATTGAACATCTACTAGACATCAGATACTATTATAAGTATTTTATATACAACTTCCTATTTAATTATCGTACTAAAGAAAGCATAGTATAGATGAGAAAGACAAAGAATTTGGAGGCAAAGGGTAGGCTAGAGAGACAGCTCAGTGATTAAGAGCACCGGCTGTTCTTCCAGGGGACACAGGTTCAATTCCCAGGACCCACAGGGCAGTTTACAAGCTGTAACTCCAGTTCCAGAGGTTCCAATGTCCTCTTCTGGTCTCCAAAGGCACCAGGCACATACATACCTGCAGCAAAATACCCATAAAATAAAATAATGAAAAAAATGTAAGACAGACCTTAAGGAACTTATTCAGATTCACACAGAAAGGAGTGGAACCTGACCTCAGAAGTAGGCTAGAAAAGGATAAAACTACATGCAATTGTTCTATGTGCATTTAAGGGAAATATACCTACATCATGAATTCATACACACACGAAATTGGAAACTTTAGGTTTTAGTAAATGTCTCACTTCACTGATAACAACAGATATAGACTTCTTACTTAACATTTTTAATGTTTGTATATTTATTTGGGGTATGTGTATGGGTGTCTAAATGCTATGACACCTTGTGAAGGTCAGAGGACAATTTGAAGGTTTATGTTCTCTCCTTCCACCACGTGGGTTTCAAGGATTGAGCTCAGGCTGGGTGACCCCCGAGCCATCTCACCATCCCAATACTGACTTTTTTTTTTAACATTCATGCCAGCGTTAATAATACCTTAATACTTTACGTCTAACCATACAACATTCTAGAGTGGTTAATTCTATGTATCAACTTGGCTGAGTCATAGTGTCCAGGCATGGGTCGAATATCATTCTGGGTGTTTCTATGAAGGTATTTTTAAAAGAGATTAACATTTCAATCTTTGATGTGGGTGGGTCCCCTCTACTCACCCAAAAACTTGAACAGATGAGACTGGCATGTTCAGGACAGTTCAGACATAGACAAGACTTGAAGTGGAATAAAACAAAAAGCAACAAAACAAAACAAAGCAAACAACAAAAAAAATCTATGGACCTCCCCAAACACAAGGAGACTCTGGTAGCAGGTGCCTTCGAGCTAGAACTGCTGATTTTGAGCTTGCCAGTCTTCATGACTGCAGGAGCCAATTTGTTGAAATACATCCTACTGGTTCTGTTTCACTAGAGTACTCTAAAATACCACCATACTTCACAAGTCAGAAGATAACATTGGATAAAATATAAGCTAACATGAGACATAGTCTCAATATTGACGATGCTAAAAAACAAAAATGATTTAGAGCCGGCAAGAGAGCTCAGCGACTAGAGAGGTATGTGTTCCCAGGCCTGACAACTTATGTTCGATCTCTGGATCCTATAAAATAACAGGAAAGAACAGAGTTCTGAAAGTTGTTGTCTGACTTCCAAATATATGCCATGACATGAATATGTCTGCATACACACAAGGACACACACACATACACACACACACACACACACACACGTGGGGGGGGGGTCGGTACACAGAGATAGATAGATAGATAGATAGATAGATAGATAGATAGATAGATCTTAAGCCAATAGTTTAAAATTTTTTGGAGCTTAAGAAACCTAGGCCCTAACTTACTGCTTTGGGTTTTTCAGAAATAGAATTCAGGAATGCATATTTTTGTTAAGCCCTATACTGTGTCACTGTGTTGGTTAATATCAATTGTTGACCTGATGAACTGCTTGACATCCCCGTGAAAGATCTTGATTAGGCTAATTAAGATCAGATGACCCATTCACTGTGGGTGGCGCTATTCCCTGAGCTAAGGTCTTGAACTGTACAAAGAGAAGCTGAGCTGAGCTGAGCATGAGTGTTTATTGTTCTTTCTCTGCTTCTTGGTTTTGCATGTAGTGTAACTGGCTGCTCAGGCTCTGCCACTATGACACCTCCACAATGATGGACTGGAACCTAGAGCTGTGAGCCAAAATAAATTCTTCCTTCATTCAGTTGACTTCGTCAGGTGTTTTATCATAACAACAGGAGAAGTAACAAAGACCAATTGCTGACTGAAAAGAACTGCATTGTAAGAAACTAGGATGACTTCATATAAGTCTGAAGAGTCAAGGCTTTGCTATAGTAGCAAATAACCCCCAAATCCCAGTGTTCATGCCTCATGAGTAATGCCGGCTGGGCAAGAGGTTTGTCACTAGAATACTTTTCCTTGGGCTTTGTGTGTTAGGTTCCTGGTAAGAAACAGATGACAAACATGCCTAAGTAGTAAAGGAGATGTTGCTAGATGAGCTAGTTATAAAGGTTCGGATAAAGGTGAGGATAGCCAGCATCCGTGACCAGAAAATAAGGGGAGGCATCACTCAGCAAGAACTGGAGATCTTTGACAAAGGAATACTCCTGTCCCATGGCAACTTGAGAAGGAAAGGTTAAAGGTAATAGGTATCCCAGAGTTCCTCTCCTTTGCTTTCTGAGTTCTGGCTACTTCTCTTCGTTAGTGGCAGAGGACAAAAAAGAAAAAGAAAAGTTATTGGTTGGGTCCACAAGAGGATAAGAGGCAGCCTTCAAAGCCAAAGGCATCCCATTTGCCCTGGGCAAATGTGAACTATTTCATACACCCTGGGACCTAGGCTGACGTTTTTTGAAATGTTGTCATCCAACAACACGTAAGGAAAGAGAACAAAACTGAAAAACTGAACATATAAATTTGTATCTAACTGCCCAGGAATAATGTGGCCACTTATACTTACATATCATTACTGTCTACTGAGCACATAGCCAAACCTGACTACAAAGGGTGAGAGAATAAAATCTTTCTACAGGAAAGGCAAGTTAATACTGATGATAGTAAATGCTCTACCATGGATGGCTGAGAGTCTGGAGAGAGGAACACTTGAGGGGTTGAAATATATATATTCTGCTCTTTTGGATTCTGCAACTTCTTAACATATGCCTTCTTTAAAAAACTATAAAGAATAGTAAAAACTTTAAATGAGGTCTCTATAGCCAACACCTGTCTTTCCTGGTCCATCCATCCTAGCTGTGCATCCTAGTAAAACCATCTCTTGTGGAAACTGACTATTCCAGGTACACAGTCTCTGCTTCTCCTTCCTTTACTGCTAGAACAATGGATCTATGGCCAACTCTGTCTAATAGGTTATTTTCCCAAGGCTATAAATTGGAATTGAGAGGTACAAAGAGGATACTGAACAAATCCTTGCAGGTGATAAAAGGTGTAGGGAAACAAGAGAGACTACACACAGTTCCCAGTGCTGGCTATTCAGAGTGCCTGCCACCCAGCAACAGTGACATTATACAGTTATAAAACTAATCATATGGCAAGATTTTCATCACTTTTTATTTATATAGGCACTAACATTAATCTTACCTCTTCTGGAGAGTGTAAGAACAATCTGGTATCTTTTGAGATATATATATATATATATATATATATATATATATATATATATATATCTCAAAAGATTTTGAGAATTTGCTTCTGGAAATAGTCGATGTTGCTTGAACCTGAAAGTCCTCATGGGCACAATGCCTAACTTGCCCTGTTATTGCAAGAAAGTAAAAGAACCAGATAAAATGCCCTTGAACTTGCTATCATGAAATACCTTATCAGAAACTACGTAAGAGAGAGAGAGAGATGTGCATTCCAGATTACAAGTTATATACTGGCAATGATGGAGTCACTTCAGGAGCATGAGGCAACTGGTCACATTCTGGTCAGGAGACAGTGGACCGAGAGAGGGGTGTGGCTACCAGACCTCAAGACCCTCCCCTAGTGACTCACTTCCTGCCACAAGGCTCCACCTCCTAATGATTCCTTGGCTTTTCAAAACCAAGCCGCCAGGTGGGAACCAAGGGTTCAGACACCGGAGCCTGTGGGGGAACATTTCACATTCAAACCACTAAATAAGCAAAATGCAATTTAACCTCCCTTCGGCAGTTGCATACACAGAGACTGTTACTGAGCCGGCAGCTTATTGCTGCCTAGAAAAGCTGCAAGGTCAACCCAGGCTTTAAAGCTATTTTAAGCTCTTGAAAATAAAGGGAGTGTTGACAACTCAGATACAAAGGGTTTGGAGATGATTTTTGTTTGAATTTTTTTAATTACTAAGATATTGTGAAAGTGCAGTTCTAGTATAGCAAGCCGAGGCTGCGTAATATCCGACAGGGATTAGCAGATCTCTGTTTTCTCATATGAATCAGAGGATTGCTAAAATCCTTCATCGCTGATACTCTGTTTCTAAATTGGTAAAGCCCAGAGGGAATTCTGTTCCAAACTGGGTAAAGCAGCACACACACAAAAAAGGCGCCAGCCAGATAGAGTCAGACGGAATTACCCTGTATTTAGCTTCTCTGTACTTAAGATTCTTTCCCGAAAATGTGTGCTTCGAGAGTGCTTTGCAAACCGGAAAGAGGTCATGGTTGCCTTCAGATGACTCCAATCGGGACTTTTCAGCTGCAAGTCACAACCTTTCCCCTACTGCTTTGTATTTCCTTAAACTCAAGAGCTAAGACTCTGGTGGCCAGAACAGCTTATGCGACAATTCATCAGGCAAGACATTAGCTGATTACATCTGTCCTCAAGCTGACTGCTCCGGAAGACCAGGCCATCCTCCACTCCACCCAGCCACAGGCAGACGGAGAGAAGATGTCTTCAGAAGCACACACAGGCTGTTCTTGAACACCAGTGAAAACTTAGAGTGTGTGGCTTTAGTGGAAAACCTATTGCTTTTATTCAATTAGACATTTCACCTGCCTTCCACCTTATCCTTATTTTTTTATATAAAATATATAATCTCTTATTTAAAAAAAATCTTGGAAGGAGTTCAAAATTGAATCCCTTCCAGCTAATGTAACTGAAGTGCTTTGTGGAAACCTTTTAATCACACTTCTCCCGGAACTGTACACAGTTGGACTAGGCAAGCGTTATTTGCACTTCAAATACAGCCTCCTCTCTTACTGCCGGCTCAGACTTCTAAAAATTACAGTCTGCGGCCAAGGCCAACAATGAAAATCCAAAGTGGAGAAAGTCATCCTCCAAAATTATTGCCCCAAAGAGGGTCATTTTTCCCCCCAACGGCGAATTGGGTAAACTTTGTCTTCTGAGTTTCTTGGCCCCTTTGGCCCTAGACACCTCCTCTCCATTTATCAGAAACTCTTTCAGCGAGGGATTGACACCACATACTCGACAGACACTTAGTTGAAAAGTCTCCAGCCTCCTTCACCCCATTGTAAACTAGCCTCTTTCTAACCTCTTCCTAACCTATGTATGGCTCCTGTACCTCTCACAGACTTTCCCAACAAGCTCCTCTGTCCAAAACGCAGTGGGTGCTCCTCATTCCTGCACTTACTAGACTCCTACAAGAGAGAGGCATTACAGTGGCTATTTTCAGATCCTACTTGTTGACAGGACTCCTATTTTAATTTGTCTATCCTCAAGAATTTGTCGTAATTAATCCAAGGCAGCCACTACATCCAGTCCTTGATCCCTTGCACCCTCAGCCACTGATGTTCGAGTAGAAAAGAGCTGTGTCACCCATACCTCAGGGAAAATTTGATAAGGTCCCCATGGAAACGTTTCCTCCTTGAAAAAAGGTTAAAGCACAGGAGAGAGCTTTAATGTCCCAACTCTGCTTAATTTCTGCTCAGGATGTTTTCTGATGCAAACTTCATCTGACTTCTCGGTAAGCCGTTTATCGTGCATACAGTCCCACTTTATTCTGGTACACGCAGCCAAGTGCATCCTAGCTGATATGCCCTGACTCTGTACTCTTGATTGGCAGGCCTCAGTTCCTTAAGATTCCTCCTCTCAGAACTCATGTGCCTTCACATGTTTTTTATTCCATTGTCTAAGAAACACTGGTGTAAAGATTGGCCCTTCGAATCTCCTTTATGCTTACCCCAAGTTCCACCTAAGGAGGGCTCCTACCAGCCCATGATGGTCAGTCACCACCCATGGTCTGGCCAGTCACTCAGTCTGCTCCCACAGTATTCTTCTCCATACATTTAAATAAAGCCCAGGCATTCCCTGTGCAAATGTGCTCTTCTGTCTGTCTTCTTCATTTCAACTGGGGCTAAAAGCTCTGCCGCCAGGAACTTCTGTTTTGTACCCGTTGAAAGATTGCGAAGGAGAAGTCAACGAATATCATATTTAAAATACGGGAGAAGGTCGAAGGTTGGGTTGTCTGACTATTTTGGTACGAGTCATCGTAGGGGTAACAGAAAGTCATAGGGAGGAGGACAGAGGAGAGTGACAGGGAGTGAAAAAGGTAGAGAACAATCTTTACCCACGGACCTCTTTCAATGGGTTCATTTTCTAGTCTTGCCTCCTTCATTTAATCCCAATACACTCCTTCAATCCCGATTTCCATAGAGCAATCTTCCTTCTCTGACTTCCTGGGTTAGAATTCAAGTCCCTTTGTCACTGAAGTTCATAGTCTTCTCATAGCAGTGTATCCTCTGGGGTCAAATCATGGAGGGCCCAGCTGACCTGCAATGTCAGCCTTCTCTATTCACCTCTGCTGTGTCACTTGGTGTCCTTCCATTTACCTTCAGTTCAGATATTTCTTCAATCCTGAGCAGTCTTTCTTACTCCACGCTCCCTCCTTCTCATTTCTCATCTTCTAGGACTGTTAGATATTCCCACATAGTGTCTTGTGCATTTGCCTTCCACAGTACTGATAGATCAGTTCTGGGGTTCTAGAATACTTTTTCCAATCTTCATTGAACTCTGAACACCTTGAGGACAAGGTCCCATGCTCCAAGGCAGATGGTGACAATGAATGTTTCATGGTGGACGAATTAAAAGAATGAATGCCGTTTTTATTCTCAAGCACTTTCAGCTAAAGAAAAATGAAACAATAAAGATTAACCCATTAATGCATAGAAATGAATTTCTGATGTTTGATATACTGTCTTAGGGTATAGTAACAAGGCACCTTCTAGACATTGGTGAATCATACCACACAGATATCTATTAACTTAGGATAGTATCTTTGATCTTGCCTGTTGGGTAACTTTACTCCCAGAAAAAAAAAAAAAAGACAGAAATTTTGGCCTTTCAACGAGGCCTTTCAAAGCCTATAAGTTGTCCAAAATTAATGATAGCTTTTCGTGAATATACTAATGCTTTTCATGTGGTTCTGGCTTCTTTAAGGGCCATTTATAAAAAGAGAGCACTTAAAAGATGGATTCAGAAATTTTATAGAATGACTTCAATCATGCTGCATACCTAAGATCTGGTTACAAATAGCACTTGTAATTGTTAAGTTCATTGTGCACATTGTGTTTAACATAATGAGACCAGATTCCACTGTTTGTAAAACATGATAATCTTTTATTACAATGTGCGCTGTGTTGGATCGTTTCCATTTGTTTGACTCAGGCCTGTTCTCTATCTTTTCTCTCCAGCTCTTGGAGGCCCTGTAGGCTGCATTATTTGGCTCCTTGCTCCTGGTTGGGTTTGACCGATAGGTGACATCAACAAAGGAAAAAAAAAATGAGAGGGAGAAAGAGAGATCGATTGTTTTCTTCTGTCAGCCATGGTTGATAATGGTTGTTTATGGTTGATAATTTCCACCATCAAATGTCAGGCTCCCATATGGTACTTCTCTGGGTGTCTGTCATCTCTTGTTCCTGTCGCCTTTCAGGTCTGGGGATCAGCCCCTTGGCAATGGCTCCATTATGTTGCCAGCAAATGGAACTCTACCATCCCCTCTTGGTTTTCCTCAATTCTACCCTGGCTCTCTTATGTATTTCCTTCATGAAACTCAAGAACACTGGTTCCATACTGCTCCATCCCTGCTGGGAAGATTCGCACAGATGTTTAGGAGGATAATAAAAGCCTGAGGGCACTTACATCACCACCCTCAACTCTCCTCACCTTTGACTCTCAATGTGGTTTCACCTGGGACACAAAGAGGCCTCCATTATAGGAACAGGAAAACAGTCCTAAAGATCAACCGCAAAATGTCACTTCCTGTTGCTTTTACTCTTTCTCTCTTGTTTAGTTCCAACATAAAATTCTCAATCAAGGAAGCAAGACACTAATGCGCTTATGCACCAGGGCACCTGCCCCTGCTAAAGCTAAACTGCTAGGGGAGCTAACAGCAAAAACACATTAAAACATCACTGGGGATAAAAACAGGGAGACCTGTGAGTGCGAGCACATGCCTATCAAGTAATGCCAGTATTCAAGAGGTTGAGGCAGGAGGATCACAAATGTTCTGAGTACAGCTTGGGTTACACTGCAGATTTCTGTTTCAAAAGCAAACAAACAACAACAAAATTCCAGAGTCACTGGGACAGTGAATGTAATGAGAAAACGTAACTGTGTGTTCACTGGCGTGCACACGCGCACATGTGTGTGTGTGCACACACGTTATTCAGAAATCATCTTACCATCATCATTTGCTGTATGATACTAGGTCAGTAGCTTAGCTTCTCCATTTCACTTCTCATACTCAAAATGAAGGTTGAGATAAAACATCCATCTCAAGGAGGTGCTGTAAAGCATTTATCAATTGCCATCTTAACTCTAGCTTGGAGCTGTACCTGGCAGATTACACCACTCTGTGTCCTTATATTAAAGAAAGGGTAGTTTAAGTCCCATGGTGATGTTCACAGAAGAACTAACAGATGGCTCGCTCTCAGCTTTTAAATGGACATCTGAGCTCATGGTTTCATAGCCTACTACATAAAGGTAAACAAAGATGGATAAATTTGAGCAGGAACTGTCAAGCTACAAAATAACATGTTCAATCTGTCATTTATTTTGGAACGTAGGGTCTGGTTCACTGGCTGGCCAGAAACCCTCAGGAGTCGCCTGTCTCTACCTCCCTAGCAGTGGTATGAGAAGTGAGTACCAACACTCCAGGCTCCTCTCTGTTGGTTCTGGAAGGTTGAACTCTGTTCTTCAAACTTCTGCAGCAAACACTCTGTAGACTTAACTATCTATTCACTCCTCTCCACATTGCTGAGGCCAAGTTAAGCCATCTCATCTTATAGTCTCAAATCCTGGTCAGTAAATGGGGATGTTTATATTTGTGTAACTCCCAGCACTTTCCAATGAAATGTTACAAATTATGGAACCTTCTGCTGTAAAGGCTCCTTGCTCTTGCCTTGGTAGTCTCTCTAATCAAAATGCAACTCTCCAAGTTTCCTCTCTCTGGGCACTAGGAGAAAGCTGTCCCCAGTGTCCATCAGTTCTGATCATCTTCCTGATGTGGATGAAGGAAGGCTGTACGGCTCGGCCTCCTCCAAAGAAGCCACCTGGCTTGCTTTAGCTAACAAAAGGCAGAAGAGTACCAGGCCATGCAAAGTCTCTCATCTATGTCCTACCATGGGTTGAGAAGTCCACATATTACAGGTAGCATGGCTGCAGCTGCCACCCAGCCATTCTAACTTGGCAGCAAGGAACTCTTCCAAATTATTTAATTTATCTTTCAATTAAAAACCTCAGCAGACAAAATGTTACAATACCAATAATGTGTTTAATAATATTTTCTTCAGAGCTGTGGACTGGACCCAGGGCCTTGTGCTTGCTGGGCAAGCGCTCTACCGCTGAGCTACATCCCCCAACCCCAACATTTTGTCTTTTATAAATAGTATTTTTATTCATGTTTTGAAAATGTCATACATGCATGTATCCTATTGATCATATCCAGTGACCACTACCTCTCTCCAACACTCCTTAATGCCCACTAAATAATATTAAATGGCAGAAATGTCCCATCCTATATCACAAACCCATGGGAAAGACTTTCCCAAGCAGAAGATACCCGTTCCCTCTTCAATCATAGTTACTGTCTGCCCACCTATTTTAATGTACAGCCATTCTTTGACAGCTCTCTACAAAGACCAGTGTTAAGGTTGTCAGCCTAGAGGAGAAAAATTAATGACATGCAATGTCCTCGTTAGGTTCCTATTGCTGTGATAAAAGACACCGACCAAAAGCAACTTTGTGGAAGAAAGGATTGGTTTCATCTCAATGGGGGCAGAATCCTGGATGTGGGAGCTGATGCAGAGGCCATGGAGGGGTGCTGCTTACTGGCTTGCTCCCCATGGCTTGCTCAGCCTGCTTTGTTATACCACCCAGGACCACCCGACCTGGACTGCTACTGCCCCCAGTGAGCTGGACCTTCTCACACTAACCATTAATCGAGAAAATGTCTCACAGACTTGCCTACAGACCATATCTGGTCACAATGGATTCTCTCAACTGAGATTCCTGCCTCCCAGAGACTCTACTTCACGTTAAGTTGACAAACAAAACTAATCAAGACACCCACCCTTGACTGAATTTCAGATGAACAATGGAGACATTTAAAAGTGAACATGCAACCTATGCAATTGGAGGGGGTCAGATTTATACTGAAGGAATGAATCACTGTTTCTTTGGAAGTCAAACTTTACAGGATTCAACATTTGAAACAGTACACCTTGTTTTTCTATAATTCAAAATTAAGTGAGTGTCCCCTCTCTTATCTGGTAACCCCAGTGGCATGGTGTCTTAGTCCACAGTGCATTTACTGCTATCTGTCCCTGATTGCCATTAAACCTGGAAGAGCAATCAAACTAGAAAACACCCTGAGCAGTATCCTGCTTGGTCTGACCTCAAGCTATGAGCTAGGGAAGACTTGTTAAGGCAGTATAGGTTACCAGGTTGGCTGAACATATTTCTTTGGGGAAGTAAAAAACATGATCAAAATTTATTGCATGAAATTTTTTAATAAAAATGTTTTTTTAAAAAAAGAAGATAATCAAAAAGTACTGGACATTAAAACACATTGACAGCTGATTGTCCTGGCATTAAGTGACTTACAGTTTTCCAATCAGTAACATTAGTAGTTGGGGTCCTCATCTCTTTGACTTTCTCAATGGAGTCATTGAACCCAGTTACCTGATTCAAGTTTAAAGGCAGTGTGCACAGGGCCAGAGTCTGAAGAGACTCTAACAACAGAGACTAGATGCCCTTAACCATTATAAGACATTCTTCTTTCAGAATGCAAGCACTACCTAGTGTAATGTTCCTCTCAGGCAAAGAACTCTACACTTATTCTGAAGTATCAGGGTCTCCAACTAAATGGGGACACTCCCTGTCTGTTCGATGTGATTCTGTAACTAAGTTCTGATTAATACTTATGGGTGGTACTTGTTAAAGGGGGTTCCTAAGAATCCGGGGAGGCCACTCCTTTCTGACTTCTCCTGTATTCTGACTGGTGTGTAGACATGAAGGCAGGGATGCAAGTAGCTATTGTGCAAAAAAAAAAATACCGTAAGAGCAATTGATACAAGATAATGGCGGAGGTGCTATTTAAACCATAAATAGCTAGTCTTAGATGTGCTTGTAGTCTGTGAAAGAATTACCTTTGATGGAGATGTTACTCATTTTATGTTCATGTTCATAAAACATACATTTTTTCTTTCATTTTACTGTAAGTCTAGGTATAATAGGTAGTTGATGCAGAATTTGATGTACATTTTGGCTGTCTGCCTATCCATTTTATAAGTCATAAAATTGCAACTGTATTTTAATTGTAATTATTTTTTTTCCCAACTTTTATTAGATATTTTCTTCATTTACATTTCAAGTGTTATCCAGAAAGTTCCCTATACCCTCCCCCCTCCCGCCCTGCTCCCCTACCCACCTGCTCCCACATCTTGGCCCTGGCGTTCCCCTGTACTGGGGCTTATAAAGTCTGCATGACCAAGGGGCCTCTCTTCCCAATGATGGCCAACTAGGCCATCCTCTCCTATATATGCAGCTAGAGACATGAGCTCAGGGGGTACTAGTTTGTTCATGTTATTCTTCCACCTATAGGGTTGAAGACCCCTTCAGCTCCTTGGGTACTTTCTCTAGCTCCTTCCTTGGGAACCCTGTGTTCCATCTAATAGCTGACTGTGAGCTTCCACCTCCATGTTTGCCAGGCATTGGTATAGTCTAATTGTAATTATTCTTGTGGGGGGTGGGCGTGGCCACATGGGCCAAAGATGGCGCCCTGGCTCTGTGCTAAAGCCCTGTAACCTGGATTGTTTGCCTCAATCTCAATCATGCACATGTGTACCTCGTTTGAGAGGTTAGTGCAACATCTCGCGAGATCGTTCTATCAGCCAATCCTGCATGCTGCCTTGGATGTGTGCAGCTATGATCGGGTGTTGTGAGGTGACATGAATGAATGGAAGAGATAAGTGTGAACAGTCCCAGAGAGTGAGTGATATGAGAGATCTATGATTGATTGATGATGATGGAGAGACTGAAGACTGACTGACTGAAGCTGGGGAAGCTGCAAGAAACCTACTAATAAAGAGAAGCGGCTGCAGCTGCTCTGAACCTGCTTTTTTGGAGTTAATGTAGCTTATTCCAATCTCTGCTGGTCAGAGATTGGGCTCCGACAATTCTGTGTATTGTTGATGAAGTGGGTATCCTAATGAACAACAATTCTTACCTAAACATAACTTCAGTTGGAACAAGAAGAAATATAAACACACTCCACAAATCAACATTGATTATTGCTATTACACATATCACAGCTGTCACATAAGTCCAATTCAGTGTTTTCAACTCAAGTTCGCCTCTCCCCCAGGCAATATGACACTTATTTCATGTAAGTATATTTCTGTTTTACACCAAGGTGTGGTGGGAAGAATGTGCTTGTACACCAAGGTGAACTCAAAAGTACTGAACAAAATCTATAACTTTATTGACTTAAGAAAAACAATAGAACAGTCAACATTTACTTTTGACTGTTGATTGATTTCTTTGGAAAGAAGTAAGGAAATTAATTTTGTGATAACTACTCCTAATTGTATCCAAAAGGATATATAGCTTTTTAACTTGCTATTTAAAAACTCTACAATGGACAGCCAGAGCGAGGGGGAGGAGGGGGCGGGGGGGGGCGGAGTGAGCGGGGGTCAAGTGGAGCTAGCGGGGTTGACAGGAACAAGGAAAAAAAAATCACTACAACGTCCAATATCAAAGAAGTTATTTCAGCCTCTTAAATCCTGCACAATGCCAAACCAAAATAGTTGGGTCTTTTGATTCTTGGATAATCAGGATTCTTTTTTAAAAAAATTTTAGCTCTTTTTATTTTGTGTGTATAGTGCAGGTTTGTGCACTGTATGCATGCAGTTCCCATGGGGGCCAGAAGAGGGACTCATATTTCTAGAATGAGAGTTCCAGAAGATTTTCAGTAGCCATGCCATGCTAGGAGTTGAACTCCAACCCTCTGGATCAACAGCCAGTGCTCTCAACTACTGAACCGTCTCTCTCCAGCCCCATAAATAACTGGAATTTTAAAAACAGCAATCAAGCAGAATTTATGCATATAAATGACTACCCTAATTTATTTTATACGTATAACTTTCCCATTTCGTTATGATTAGCATAAGCTATTACACTTAAAAACAAATTTCCAAATTTTTTAAATTAGAAAGATAAAATTCATTGCATACTTGAACTAAATTAATTGCTACAGCTAGTCACTGAACCTCGCTTGGAGGTCTTTACTAGCTTTGACAAAACTAAAACATATTGTACTTTACGGAAAGATGTGTCGTGCTCCTTGTCTGATAAAAGGAAGCAATTAAAACTGCTCTACAATAAAATGTTTTTATCTAGATTTAAGAATGAACTACTCTGTCGTCCTAAGAAAAAGGAACATAATGTCAACTGGAATTTTATAGAATCCTAAGCATGGTCTAAAGAACTTCTTATACCCTGTTATATAAAATTTGAAGGCATAAATTGAATTCTAACTAAATAAAAGCATTTAATTGGAAAGACTGTGTGAAATCGATTCCTTTATGGGGTGTGGGGGTTGTTTTGTTTTGTTTTTCTGAGACAGAATTGCTCTGTGTAGTGATGGCTGTCCTGAAATTCACTCTGTAGACCAGGCCAACCTTGAACTCAGGGACATACCTGCCTCTGCCTCCCTAGTACTAGATTAAAGGTATACACTACCATGCCCAGTTTATATAAGGAATTTTCTTGATTAATGATTAATATGGGATTTCTCTGTGTAACCCTGGCTGTCCTGTAACTTGCTCTGTAGACCAGGCTAGCCTCCTCAGTGCTAAGATTAATATTGAACTAACTAAACAGCTGATGTTCCGTGCTCATGTGACAAGCATAACTCGAACAGAATAAGTTACTATTGATCATTACCAATTTAATTCCTCAGTGCAAACTTTGTGTTTCCCCCAAAAGGAAAGAGAAAAGCATTGCTGTCAAGTCTCGGCACACCTCAGGCAGGTTCTTGTCTTAAACTCTATGGGATCCCTCATATAGTATCAATGACAGTGATGACTTTGTGGGATCTTTCACTTGGATTTTGTAAAATTAAGGTCAAATGGGAAGTGCAACATTAGCCCCTTTCCCACCAAACTCATTGTAGTGGAATGACTCAGGAAATAGCATATTTACCTCCCCAGAACTACAGTCTAAAGAATCCTGACTCTATGGCTGGTTGACTTCCTCCTTCTTTCCTGGCAGACTCACCTATGAAGCAGTCTCCTTTTGTTTTAGACTTAAGAGGATTAGGATGGAATAACACCCCCCCCCCATGGGATTGGGAAATCAAATTATAGAAATGGAATTTCTTATATCACACAAAGGTTTATGTACACACTATGGCTGAGAGTTTTGTTACCTCAACACGGGGAGAAACGTTAGGGGATCTAGATTCGAGATTCTAGGCATTAGATTCTAGAAGAATAAGGAAATAACATCCTTTGGATTGCCCCTTTTCAGGCATGCGATGCTTCAATGGCATTTTGTGTTACTGTAAAGTGTGACGTCGCCAATTTTGACTCTAAGGAAACCCAGCTAGGGTCTTAGGAAAATCAAGAAGAAAAGAATAGCGATTCTAAGTTCGACAGAGAGAATATTTTTCTTCCATGTTGACCTGAGTATGAGACTGTCGGGCAAACATTATGCTCATGTTTCCTAAAGAAATCCTTTTAATCTAGTTGTGCATCTAGACCAGAACTTGGCTTGACAATGCAGAGTCACTCTGTGACAATTGTGGAAGGCAATGAAAACAATGATTGGAAATTAAACTATTATTAAGAAGAGGTGTTAAAGATCTACAGTGGTGACCGATCTGCATGATACACTGGTACAACAGTACTACAAACACTGGATTTAAGGCCCACTTCATGAGATAGAACCCATGCCTGGAACTGCTTGGTCTTAATGGTAAGCCAGATATTGTTCTGCCAAAAGAACATAGCAAAAAAAAAAAAAAATCCTAGCCACATTCTGCTATAGCCACAGATCTGTGTCTTACTCGGCTATCATCAGAGAAACTTCCCCTATTGTAGATGGGCACTAATACAGATACCCACAACTGGATAATGTACAGAGATTGAGAGACCCTGGAAAATTCAACCCTCATCAAACCCCCCCTTTTAGGGCTCAGGGAACTATGCAGAAGAGGAGGAAGAAAGATTGTGAGGTCGGTGGGCATGGAAGACCCCAAAGAAACAGTGTCTTCCAAAGACGACAAGATTAACACATATGAACTCATAGAGACTGTGGCAACATGCACAGGGTCTTCACAGACAGATCCAAGCCCAAAGGGGTCCCAGCAGTGAGAGGGCGACTGGACATGAGCCCTCATCCCTAAGCTAGAAGCTATCTCCAGTTGACAACCAATCACAAAGGATAAACTTTGAGTTTCACGGGGTATACAACCACACTTAAGGGTGGCCCCACAAAATGAACCCAGTGGTATTTTTGGAGATGTTTTGCCTAATATTGCTTTGTTTGGGGGCATTTTGTTTGTCTTTTGGTTAACTATTATGGTTTCTGGTTTTGTGTGTGTATGTTTTTTTATTTTGTTTTATTTGTTTGCTTATTGGTCTGTTTGAAGTTAGACAGGTGGGGTGATGGAGAGGATCAGGGTAGAGAGAAGGGAAAGGAAACCATGATCCGAATATACTTTATGGGAACCATGATCAGAATATACTTTATGTGGGAAACAAGTTCAATTATAAAAACAATCGATATTAAAAATTGGCTGACTTGGCTAGATAGCTCACTCACTGCAGGTATATAAGCACGGGGGGGGCGGGGGGAGGTCTGATCATCTGACTGCAGTGATTTGAATGAAATGTTTGAGGAGGTTTGGGCAACGCAGCATTGTTAGAGAAGTATGACACTGGGAGTATACTTTGAGAGTTTAAAAGCTCCACGCCACTTCCAGTTCATCCTCTCTGCTTCTCACTCTCCATGGAGGACATGAGCGAGTTCTGCATTAGCCGCCATGCCTGCCGACTCATCTCCCCACCGCTCCTGTCCCTCCCTCTGGAACCGGAAACGCGAACGAAACCTTCCTTCTATAACCTGCCTCTGTCCTGGAGCTTTATTATACTGATTACAGAAAAATAACCAACACGCTGAGAGAACCATTTTGTGTTTCCAAATTGAAGAAGAACATCACCTGAAAGATTTTAGCTGTATTACTTTTTAGCTATGATACTCTTTCTTCGTACAATTGGTCTGTAGGCTCATTCAGAACAAATAGAATTAAGTCACTGGCAGAAATGTTTCTTTTGCTCTACCTGGAAGCAAGGATGCTGTTCCTCTACATAATGGGGGGGGGGGGGGGACTTACACTCATCCCGGCTCCCTACCGTGTAGCATAGAGCTTCAGTCAGTACAATACCATAGCAATAGTGCCATATCACAACAAATACTGTCAATGACCCAGAAGCAGAGACTATAGTTTGGTTCTGTTTATGAGAATGCCAAATGAGGAAATAGATCTGGGCTGAAAAGGACTTTAATCTCTTATCTATTTATGATAAAATATAAGAAAACAGAGAGAGTCTGGTAGCAGAATTGACACCATGAATTCTTTCTTCCTCAAATGAGTATTAAACTGAAAGGCTTTACCCCATAATTTGATGAGGCAAGTGTGCTTCTGAGAGCTGTCCAACATACTAATGGTCTGTAATTAGAGAGATAAATGGTTCCCCTTTCCCATCAAAGGGAACACTAACCCCCCAATTATGTGAGGAACCTCAGCCTAAGGCTACAGATTTCCAACTTCTACATGGTTTAGTAACCAGAGGCTGAGAACCTTACAAATATGGCACCCATTCTCAAGTCCATACTGGGCTTCCCCATAACTATAGCTGGACCCCTTTACCTCTTACTTGTGGTGGCCTCTTATCTACCAACAACCCCATATTGGCCTAATGTTCTGGCCTAATTGATGTTTCACACTTCTTTCTTTCTCCCAATGGTCTCAGTCTGGACACTAAATGCAACTGCCTGTCACCTTAGCTTTTACCAACCTCCTGTGGCTTACCATGTGCCCAGGGCTTTCCATGAGCCCTGAGGTCTTCCTCTACCCTGAAGATCCAGGGTTTGAAAACAGTGCCAGCCTCAGAGTTAACCAACTCAAAGGCAGTTGAGATAAATGACCTCAGCTCTCTGTGTGACTGAGGAGGTCACTTGCCTCTTCTGCATCTCAATTTTCTCATAGAAAGCCAGGAAGTTAAAGTCAATGGATTTTAGCAATAAATGTCGATCCTCTACACTTATCCGCCACTCAAACCTAGGCATCAGTTTTATCTGAGAAGAGAGGTTTTGATGATCAGTAGTTTTACTCAGGAGCTGGCACACCACCAAAGGTCACAGGTCACGTTATAGTCTTCTTAAAGCATCTCCTAAAGTCAAAATGAACTTGACTATTGCATAGAACCTATGGAGTCTGCTTTGGGTTGCTTGGGTGTTTGTTTGTTTGTTTGTTTGTTTGTTTGTTTCAAACAGGGTGCTTGATATCCAGGCTGGCCTAGAACTAGATATGTGGCTGAGGATGGCCTTGAAGGGCCAGCTCATTGGGGTAATGAGGCCCTGGGCAGGTGGTCCTGGGTGGTATAAGATAGCAAGTTGAGCAAGCCATGGGGAGTGATCCAGTAAACAGTACTTCTGTACGGTCGTTGCTTCAGTTTCTGTCTCCAGATCTGTGTTTCTCCTGTCTGTGTTTCTGCCATGGCTTCTGAGGATGGACTCTAACCTGCAGGTCAACTAACCTTTCCCCCCCCCAACACACATTGCTGTTGGTTATGGTGTTTTATCACAGCAGTGGAAAGTTAACTAGAGCAGTCAGCATCTGGAATCCTATAGAGATAGGTAAATGTGTGCCGTAGTCAATTTATCTTTCCATCCTTGACAAGCAGCCACGTGTGCTCTGTTTTCCAGAGGGGATTTGAGTTTGCTTTCGTCTTCTCATTAATGATTACACTCATTAGCTTACTTATTAATTGCTTTATACTTGGATAATTTCTACTTAATTAGCGGGAGAAGCTGCTGGGTGAGAGAGGTGAAGACTGAAGTCGGTATCTTTCAAAGCCAACAATGGAGCACCAGTTTGCGTGATGAGGAGAGGGGTGTGAAGGAAGGATCAAAAGGCCAGAAGTGGATGCACCGAAGAGAAATTGGAACAGATGCTCCCCACAAGAAATTGCAGCACCTCAGATGAGAAATGAAGTCTTTCCAGTTCTTAGAGGGACTGCTTGCCCCCTATTGTACTTTGTCTATGTTTAAATTCTCCTCTATCATCTCCATCTCTCTTCTTCTCGCTGAAATTCTGAGTCTCTAGTTATTGAATCCAAATATTCCACCGAAGTCTCTAAAGATCCCTGTTAATTATATAGTCTTAGTGTCCCTGCAAGCCGGGAGAACGATCAGTAAGAGCCTCACAGCCAATAGAGAACAACCTTGAAGGATGAAGATTTACAAGGTCCTGTTTGCGCAGGTGTACCAGCTGGGGTTGAATGTTAGGAAGAGGGCCGTGACCTGAGGTCCCTCTCCATAGTTCAGTTAACTATTGCTGTGCTTGAAAAGTTAAAGAACACACGACTCGGCTACACTATGACTGGGACACAGAATTGAGGAGCTCTGGCTCTAAATCTGAGGGAGCCAGTGAGAACAAAGAACAAAGGCCGCCTAATGTGACCCCATAGAAAGGAACTATGGGTAAATAGGGACTGCCATTACCCGCCTCCCCTTACAACATCCTACTGGATTTCCCCTCTGGAAGAGTCCTTCTGGACCTTAGTGTGCTGCCAGACCTCTCCGTGTTTACACATGGTTCCGTTTCTCAGGACAGACCCATTAAGAAAAACTGACTGCATTCACAGTGTATCTAAATACCTTGCAGACTGCAACTTCCTAAGGAAGGAATCAAATCTCTCGTAGCTAAGGTAGGAAATACCTATCTCTCTGGAAGGTGAGAGGAGTCCCCGTCTGCAAATGCAAGTACACAGTGTTGCCCACATTGCCAGGAGTGTCTCTCCGGCAGAGCAAAGCAGCCTGTTTCCAGAGCCTGAGACCATCAGCCTGGGAGAAGCCTTTCTGAGACAGGAGCAGCAGGGGCCATAATGAGAAGTGGCAGCCAAGTGTGAAATCTTGTCACTGGCCAGAGGCAACTGGAAACAAGGCCCAAAATAGCCCAGGCAGAATCCCAGTTTCAGGGCAAAGATGGGAGCTGTGCTTTTCACCAAGAGGTCTCCTCTGTGCCATTTAGAGGACCCGTGGACCACACACTGTTATTTTTATTCCAACCCCTGAGGAAAGCCTGAGCCACAGTGCTTTTCTCTGTCACCAGGAAAAACCAGGATATCTCAGTAGTCCTTGGGAAGCTACTCGGACCTGCCACAAATAGATGGTAACGTAGGAGGGCTGGGGTCCAGAACAAATCTACATGAGAAGCAACTAGAGAAAGTTCTGACTCACTATCAAAACTACCTTTCTTTCTCCTCGTTGGGATGAAAATATTTCCTTTCCACGCCAGCTTCGGGTAAAGCCGACCATGCATCCTCTATTCTCAGACCCATTCCATGAAATCCAATATTGCAGCCTCCTGGTGGTATTAAGTGGCATAGTGACATCATCAGGAAAGAAGTAACACAGGTCTTAAATAAGGTCATCAATTCCAGAATATAAATCCAAATCAATATAACTCGGTGGACGGGCACTGGCTGATGTACAAGGCACAGAGGACACTAAAATGTGCTTAAAATAACTTGACCTTCAAAGAAATGGATGCAGGAAGTATTATAACATAGTGCTGTTCATAAAGGAAGGCTTTGTGTGTTATAAAAAAGTAAGGTCATTGCAAAAGAGAATCCATAATCTAGCTTTGAGTTAAACCTGCACCTGGCTTCACACAATGAAAGAAGAATCCATGGGTCAGCTAACTTCAGGGAGAGCATTTCAAGAAAAGGGGAGCGGGCTGTGTGCAGGCAAAATCGTCTAAGCGGGTGAGTTGGGTGAGCAAGGGGAAATGAACAGACACTGCTGGACCGTAGCCGTTCCAGGGGAGAAGACAGAGATGAGGCTATACACCCAGCCGCCAGCAACGGATCATCACGTGTTCTGAGAATCTAATGCCATATGCCAGGCTCAGAATAGTCTCTCCTCTGTTTTTCACTTTGCTCTGTAATTACATGAAAGTGTTGATGCTCAGGAAGTCCCATCTCAGTCCCACCCTTCTCTGCGTAGGAGTTCTTGAGCAGGAGGAATAGACAGGAGCAGTAGCTTCGTGCATTGTATACCTTCACGTCTGTCCCTCAAGTGGACCTGTGGAAACCAAAATGCCGCTAAAACCTGGAGAGTGACGACAAAGTGCTTAAAGTGACGTGTGTGTGTGTGTGTGTGTGTGTGTGTGTGTGTGTGTTTCTCAGTTAGTGCTGTCTCCTGATTACAGGGTGAATAGCTGTTAACAGTGGTTCAAGAGAGATTTTTCTGGGAATGTAGGTACAAACCACCACAAACTGGTATACTTAAAACAACAAAAATGTATTTTCTCAGAGCTTTGAAGGCCAGAAATCTGAAATCAACTCCTTCTGGGACTTAATGACCTCTCTTGCCACTTCCAGCCTCTGGGGGCTGCCAGCAACCTGGCTTTCTTGACTTGTGAGCACACCTCTTCAGTCTCTGCTTTCTGTCTGTTTCTCTTTCCTCCTCTGTCTATTGTAGTGATGTTTGGTATTACAGTGAAGGCCCGCCTGGGGACACCAGGGTAATTTCATCTTAAGATCCTTAATTATGTTGGTCTGCAGATTTTTTCCCAGATAAGGTACCATTCACAGTGTCTAGGATTTGAGCATAGACCTATCTTTAAAGGGGGTAGCACTGTTCACCCACTGAACGCACTGAGAATTATCTGATTCCTCCAGCTGCGCTGAGATCTAATGCAACATCACAGCCTATCACTTGCACACTACTAGATGTGATTCGGCCTGGTCAGGAATAATCAGTGGCCATACTAATGGCCTCGTGGGTGAAGTCATGAGAATGAAGATGGTCACAATTCAGTGGTGAGGGACAAGGCTGTAGCTCCGTTGGCAGAGTGCTTGACTGACCCGCAGGGAATTCTGAGCTTGATCACTAGCACTTCCCCAGCTAAGTGCTCTGATGGAGGCAGGAAGAGGAGAGAGATATCCAGGGTTATCCTTGGCTACATAGCAAACTTAAGGTCGGGCTCCAGTCCCCAAAACAAACATAAAAACAACACAGTGGCATTCTAAAGGCAGAAGGAAAAAGGAGGAAGTAGGACATCTCTGGTCCTCCTGACAGGGGTGGGAAGGCTAAGGAGAAGGCAATAGCCCAGGGTTCTTAGATATTTGCAGGGAACAGTGTGACCATCTCACCCAGACCTTGCGTGCAATTCAGGACCCCACCCCGCTCTGCCCTTCTTTTCAAGTGAGCCTGTAACCCTGTAATGTTAGCTTAAGCGGTTGGCTTTGTTATATCTGATTTCCTTTGTCTCTCCTTCACCAGCAGAGACAGTGAACAAGAGAGCTGGGCCCCGTTTGTTCCTCCCCCCCAACCCCCAAAATACTCCGTACAGTTGTCAGTGGTGGTTGCTGGAAGTGCTGGTTTTAAGGCTACTTTACTGAGTGTCTTAGTCAGGGTTCTATTCCTGCAGAAACATCACGACCAAGAAGCAAGTTGGGGAGGAAAGGGTTTATTCAGCTTACACTGCCATACTGCAGTTCATCACCAAAGAAAGTCAGGACTGGAACTCAAGCAGGTCAGGAAGCAGGAGCTGATGCAGAGGCCATGGAGGGATGTTCCTTACTGGCTTGCTTCCCCTGGCTTGCTCAACCTGCTCTCTTATAGAACCCAAGACTGCCAGCCCAAAGATGGTCCCACCCACAAGGGACCTTTCCCCCTTGATCACTAATTGAAAAAATGCCCCACAGCTGGATCTCATGGAGGCACTTCCCCAACTGAAGCTCCTTTCTCTGCGATAACTCCAGCCTGTGTCAAGTTGACACACAAAACCACCCAGTACACTGAGGAATGATGGACATGTGAAAAAGCTATGCGAGCTTAATCTTCACAACTTGCTAAGTTTAGAGATAAGTATACAATGTGCTAAAATGTGTGTTTGAATGAATGAGCTCCTGCAGAAACAGGAAGAGGTTGGAACTAGGTAAGAATTCCAACGGCCAGGTTCCGATAGGGCTTTCCATCTGGGGCAGCTTTAATTGCATATCTTCTCTGTGCTTGTTTTGCTCCTTAGAGTGACTTAGACTAAGTCTCTCATCCTCTGTATAAACATGTCTTTCAAATGCTCTCAACAGAACTCTCTGGTCCCTGCAGAGCCCTCTCCAGTGAAATCTCTTCACTTCCTTTCGCCTTAAGGCCCTGTTTCCTTCCTGTCTCAGAACTCCTCCTCCTCAAGTCTAGTCTCTCAACAGATGGATACCTGTGAGTTACCCACCACTGAGCATGCTGCACAAAGGTCGTGTGTTCGAAACGAAAAGCACAGATAACGCTATCTTTTCAATTTGCAAATGTTTTTCTGAACTTGTTAAAGTTAACAGCCCCCAGAGCAGAGACCAGTTATCCCTTGATGATTATTTTCGAGGCTATTATTTTCTTCCAATCAATGTTCTAAGTACTGGGCAGGATCCAATATTCATTGTGTGTACAAATATGGCCATGGATTTAGTGCTTTTTGTTTTTCTTTTTAAAAAAAAGATTTTAGGTTTATTTGTTTTGTGTGAATGTTTTGTCTACGTGTATGTCTGGGCACCACGTGCATGCCCAGGGCCTTCGAAGGTTAGAAGAAGGTGCCAGATCTGGAACTAGAGTTACATATGTTTGTGAGTCACCACATAGGTACCAGGGACCAAGCCTGGGTCCTCTTCAAGAGTGACAAGTGCTCTTCACCACTGAGTCATCTCTCCAGGCTCATACTATGTTTTTATTTTTTGGTATTAGAGCATTAATGCAATTGGAGTATGTATGGTGTATCTCCTGAAGACTTCCAGCTTTTGCAAAGATAATGCATGGTATTCTAACAGTAACTCGGTGACCAGAAGTGAACCTGTGCAACCCACAGGGGATGGCTATTTGGTGGGGGGGCATCTATGAAAAGCAGGTGCTCTATGAAGCCAGGAGCTGTAACCGGCTTCTTGGGGGCTCAGGTTAAATCGTGTATTCAGCGAAGCACACCAAGGTTATTTAAGTGGTGAATCCAGAATTCCTTTTTCTCTTTTTCCTTTTTCTATAATTCTATATATTTTTCTCTTTTTTTTTTTTCCTCCTCCCTTGTTCCGGTCAACCCCGCTCGCTCCACTCAACCTGGCTTGCTCCCACCGGCTCCGCTCGCTCCGGCCAGCCCCACTCGCTCCGGGCCCCACTCGCTCCGGCCCAGCTAGCTTCGGCCGTCCTGGCTTGCTCCGGCCGTCCCGTTTGGCTCCGCTCGCTCCGGACAGCCTTGCTCCGGTTTATTTTTCTCTTTTTTAATAATGAAATAAACCCACAACGAAATAAAGGGACACCAACCAAACTAATAGGAGGAGTTCTTTCATTATAAATGTCTTTCTAATTTATTTATTCACTAAGGCAATCTCCTGGGCTTTAGGAATGACATTCTTCCTTAAGGGAACACAGATGTTCGCCTTAAAATTCTGTATTTGTGACATTTCAATATTGCTAGTCTCGTGTTTTTTTTTTTTCCTAATGAAATTATAAGAAAACAAAATCCGCGTGTCCCACAGCGTTTTGGCTAGGATTCAAAACCTTTCTATTAAAATGGAATAGCATGCTCTGCAGATCTGACGGCGGAGGCCCTGAGCATGCTTAGCAGCAGTTGTCTGTGAGTCAAAGGAAGAAATAAGCCACAGAGAGATGTGTGAGGAAAGACAAGCAGAGGACACTTTTTTTTTTTTTTTAAGTTCCAAGGATTGCTTGTGCCATGGCCAAGTCTGGATCCAGCTGCTGCTTTTAGATAGAAATTTAAAACCTCATACCTCACTTACATTTCAATTTCATTTTACTTTTCGATACAAGGACTTGCTGTGGAACCCTGGATGGCCTCAATGGGCTAACTCTCCCAGCTGGGCCTTCTAAGTGTTTGCGTGACAGGTGGGCCCTTGGTGCTCATTGAAAGCGGCACATTTATTCGACCTGCATTAAGCACAGTTCATGTAAACAGATCAAGATTGCTTGCGTTTGTACATCCTTAAATTGGTCAAAGATAGGCAATATTTGATGTAGGCAACATTGTCTATTGGTTAGACAATAGACAATGGTTAGCCAACAGGCTAGGATTTAAAAAAAAAATGTTTAGAAAGGCATGGGTAAACATACTGAGTGTGCACAGGTGAAAACTGGCCCCAGGTTTACCAAACCTTAAACTGTAAATGGAAACATCTGATCAGTCAGTCAGTCATCTCTCCTGCTTAATACATAGTTTTAGGTTTTTTGTTTTGTTTTGTGAGCTTCTGTTTGTTTGTTTGTAGTCTAGACTGGTCTCAGCTTTGTGATTCTCTGTTCTGGAAATACAGGTATGTACTATACAGTTGGGTTTATACAATCTGTGGTTTGGTTTTGTTGAGACTGGGTCATAGTCTATATAGCCCAGACTGGCCTTGACTTCGTGGTGATCCCCCTTCTACATCAGCCTCCCAAGGCCTATTGTGCTCAGCTGGGTTTTCTGTTCTGCCATGTTAGGCCCAGTGCTAGCCACGTATCAAACGCTGGGCATTGGTAAAAATGAATACTCTGAGTGAGTGGAGGAACAAATAAATGCTGTGCCTCTTGGTTGTTCTCTAGTAAAGGTCTGTGTCACTAAATGTTTATGCAATCTGACACCCACAGTCACCACGAAGACATGGCCCACCCACTCTGATTAGCACTGTAAACCAAATGCTGTATGGAGCTGCTTGGAGGCGTTCTCTCATAGCTAACATTTAGCTGAAATTGTTTACCTATAAAGATATTTTATCTTTAAATTTTATCATGAGTAGTGTATGACTTTATTGTTAGTGCTTTTCGAACTCTGCTGTGGCCCTGATCAACAGAGGTGACTCATCTTGATGACTGACGTATTTGCAAGGCATTTTTGAAAAATCTCATGATCTTCAATGATAGCTATAGTCACTTCTCACACACTCAGTTAGCCAAAGCTTGTGCATATGTGTGTGTGTGTGTGTGTGTGTGTGTGTGTGTGTGTGTGTAAGCAATGTGGACTTCTGGGGGTTGCTGCTTATTTTATTGTGACAGTATTAGCCTTTGCCTGTCAGGGTATTCTATAGGACTTTCCCTCTTCCACTGTTTGAATGGCCAACTGATCTTAGGACACCGACTTTGACCACAGAGAAGAAACCCTAGCGTGCCCTGCATTAAAACCTTTCTTGAAGCAGGGCGTGGTGGCGCACGCCTTTAATCCCAGCACTCAGGAGGCAGAGGCAGGTGGATTTCTGACTTCGAGGCCAGCCTGATCTACAAAGTGAGTTCCAGGACAGCCAGGGCTACGCAGAGAAACCCTGTCTTGAAAAACCAAAAAAAAAAAAAAAAAATTTCTTGAAGTCTTCCCAGTTGCTGCCAGCATGTTCAGTGACTGCCAGCATCTGATTAACCTTCGGAGATCAGCTCCCAGCGTTGTGCAACACACTTAAAAACACAAGAGCTAATAACACATGATGTCACAGAGGCAAAAACTCTACAGGCAAAAACTAGCATAAAGCAGATAAGCGTTCTCTGGCTGAGCTACAGAATGCAAAAATGTCTTAAAATAATTGAACCTCACTCCAGAAACACTCTGTACCTGAGGAGAACTGCCCAAACTTGTTTGTGAGCGATTCTATTTTATGTCTGTAGACTTTAGTACACTAATTCATGTTCTTACAGTTCAATTCATGGTTCATTAAATTATTTCGGTGCTTAGACCATTCATTGATCTAAGAGAGTTAAGAGTGTTACTGTTAAAATCAAGTCTTAAAGGTGAGGAAAAAAACCTATTTCTGATCATGGTTATGGGATCAACCTTTTTGATTAAAAGCACTTTCTACTCTCTTATGTATATGCACAAAATTACCAGAGCCTCTCCTAAACTTACTGGCAGAGTCCATTGTTTAGGTATCAATGAGGACCACTTGATGGATTAGATGGCAGGAATTTGGGGATGGGTTGGGTGTAACCTCAGCTCTAGTAGAGGTAGCATAGGAATAGAAATTGACAAGGTCACAATTCTAACCTTGACTAAGCTTTCCAACAGAGGCATCACTTGGTCAAAGGAGGATACCCCTCTAGACACCCTTGGCTCTCCTCAGCATGGAGAGCGTCTTAGTTAGGGTTTACTGCTGTGAACAGAAACCATGACCAAGACAAATCTTAGACAGACAGCATTTAATTGGGACTGGCTTACAGGTTCAGAGGTTCTGTCCATGATCATCAAGGCAGGAACATGGCAACATCCAAACAAGCACATGGTGCAGGAGGAGCTGAGAGTTCTACATCTTCATCTGAAGGCTGCTAGCAGAATACTTGCTCCCAGGCAGCTGAGACAAGGATATTAAAGCTCATACCCACACGGCTACACCTACTCCAACAAGGCCACACCTCCCAACAGTGCCACTCCCTGGGTCAAGCATATATAAACCATCACAGAGAGGTAGGTTTGGATAGCTGCTATTAGCACCTACTTTTGTATGTGAAAGGATTTAGACACTTTTCCAGAGTGAGGCCATGGGTTTAGGGTCAATGCTAAGCTTCTCCATTCAACAGCAGTGTTACTGAGACAGTGTGTATAGAAACACTGAAGTGATTATTTTTTACATAAGGCACATTTATGCGCTAAAACCTAGAAGGAGGGTGGGCTATAAGGAAAGGCTGCCTGATTTTGAGGTGCTGTATGTACCAGCAAAATACAGCAGATAAACTAAATATCTAACACACATATGTATCACATGTAATACAGCTATCTTATTTGAGAATCTGAAAGTCCACACACATGCAAAAAAACCCCTACTACACATAACTGTTATAATATTCAATGTTCAGCAAGAGTGGATAAAGAAACGGATATATCCAGATGATAAGACTTCATTTAATGATATTAAAAATGATCAACCAGGTTACAAAGAGACACTAGTATTAACTGACAGATAGAGCCAAAAAAAAAAAAGAGGTCAGCCGGAAAGGCCTCATTTTTTTTTAATTTTTAATATAAGATATTCTGGAAAAGGCAAAACTCCAAAGGTGGTAAAAATGTCAGGGGTTTCCCAGAGCCCAGGAAGAGGGGAGGAACATTAAATAGAGAATTTCTTAAGGCAGTGAAGCTGTTCTATATGGCGCTGTAGCTGTGTATAACTGATATTGTACATGTGTCAAAATCCATAGGATATTAGAGTATCGGTAGTAACCATATTATGTGCAAATCTAAACCTTGTGGGAAGTTGAGAGCTCCTAAGAGGGAAGGCAGGAAGTGACACTACTGTCTAATGGTATGAAGGTGAAAAAAACAGCGTCACTGAAAGGGATGGAGATAGAGTTGGGAAAGGGTAAAGCCAAAAAAAAAAAAAAAAAAAAATTAGGCGTAGAATGTATTAATGGGATTTTCCTCATCCTGTCAGTGAGAGAACCCAGAAAGCAATGACACCCTGCAAGAAGGGAGTTTGGGTTCTTATGCCATTCTCCAGTTAAAGGAGCCAGGGGTCCTTGAGGACCTTGCTGACTCTAGGTTTGGGTCAGCATGAACGTAAGAAAAATCCTGGAAAGCCTTGTAGTAACAAACACTAAGGAAGTGTTCTACACCCAGCCACTCATCACCACATACACACCAGCCATCTTTATTTTTTTTGGTTTTTTGAGACAGGGTTTCTCTGTATAGCCCCCGCTGTCCTGGAACTCACTTTGTAGACCAGGCTGGCATCGAACTCAGAAATCCGCCTGCCTCTGCCTCCCGCACACCAGCCATCTTGATCTTGGATAACATCGGATGAGATGGAAGATGGTGGAAGTTCCAGAGAGAGAGAGAGAGAGAGAGAGAGAGAGAGAGAGAGAGAGAGAGAGAGATTTCACTGCCTTAATGCTCAACAGATCGAGATAGAAAACAAAGGAGTGGCCACAAGAGGTAATAACATCCCCGATGCCCATGGCATCTCTTTTGCCTGGCAAGGCATAGGTTAGTCTAATCATTTTTTGGGAAACTAAAGATAAACACATTCAAATTCTATGCTCCAGTGATTCCCCTCATAAAAATACTCTCAATAAAACATGTGCGTGTGCTCATGAGCCGACATATACTAGAATGTTCACTAGAAAGCACTATTAATGAACCCAGAACATACATACTTGTCCCTCAAAAGCATAATGGATAGATACATCTTGGTGCACTCACATAAAGGATTATTATAAAAATAGAAGAAGCAACATGGGTGGCCAATACAAGCACTCTATGGAGACCAAGAAGACAGATACAAAGCACTACTATATTGGCGATTTCCTTGTTGCTATCATCAAATATCTGACAAAACAACTCCAGGGAGGAAAGAGTTAATTTTGGTCACAGTTTCGGGGTACAATCATGGCAGAGACATTGTGGCAGCTAGACCATGAGGCTAGTCTGTGGGGGAAATGGATCAAGTTCTGAGTGAATGTTGGCCATTTGAGTATGGCCATGGGAAGGACTCCAATGCCTCAGACCCTTAGGAATGGCAAGGTCTTCCCATGGTCTGAGTATGAATGTGGACAGTGGGTACATCAATCACAGCTTCTTCTTCCAGGGTGACTGCACACTGAGACAGGTCCCCTTCAGAGATCCCCTCCTGAGAGCAGCAGAACATACTTCCCTTTTCTAATGTGTATAATAAGCCCACCACATCTTCATTCAGATGTATATAATCCTGCTCTGTATAATAAATACTCAGAGTATCCAGGCTACTGTTATTGCTTCGCCATCAGCCCACACAGCTCACCTGGTCCCCACGTTTCTGTATGAATGTCTGCTGTGTCTTGTTCTCCCTCGCCCCAGTCAGGTCAGTGCCAAGGCCATGCAGGTGGCGGCACCTGTCACGTGTCCCTTCAGTCAGGAAGCAGAGAGAGCTGAACGTTGCTGCTCAGCTCCATGCTGTCCTTTTCATTCTCATGAGACCTCCCCTTCCCGGCGGAGGAAGTAGTGCTGTCTATTTTCAGAGTAGGTCTCCCTGCTCAGTGGAACTTTTCTGGAAGTTCACAGACACACCCAGAAATGTGTTTCCACGGAGATTCCAAATCTCATCGTGTTGACAAAGAACTGTGTGAATCCATCCATGCGAAGTCTAGCTGCAGACCAAGAACCTTTAAGTTTTGAAGTCAGCTTAGGATAGCAGCTGCCCTTGGGTGGAGACAATGACCAGGAGAGACTTCTTGGGCATGAGTAATACTTTTTTTTATTCCCTTGAAATGAGTGTGTTACCTGGGTGTGTTTCATTGTGAAAATTATATAGCTATACGCTTAAGAAATATTACCATCACCACGTATAGTATAATTTAATAAAAGTTTGTGAAGTCCTCCTCTTGACTCCCTTTCAAGCCAACACTCCGCCTCTTTCCCTTTAAAGGAAATTCTCTGGAAAGAACTGTCTTTGCTCACACTCCTGAACCCAAGCCAGCAAGGCTTCTGGCCGAGATCCTACATGGCAGACTAAAGATAGTGATGACCTAGTTATAACCAAGTCCAATGGTCAGCTTATCAGCAATGTCCCCTACAAATAATCACTCTCTCCGCAGTCCCCTGGCTTTGACACTCACTGCCACTTTGGGGGGATTAATGAAGCCTCATGTATATGCTCCTGCCTCCCTAGTTTATATCTTTAGCCCAACCTCTTCTTAGTACATGATAGCTGTACATCAGGTTGCCCCTGAGTCCTCTTACTTGGCAGTCAAATGGCCTTGTCAAGCCTGATGTATTCTCTCTAGCTGACTTCCTGATACCCCACAAGCAAGACTCTGTCCTGTGCTGCTTTTCATGAATGCTTCCAACTGGACTTCAACCTCCTAGAACCCCAGACTACTCTCAGTTTTTACCCGACTGCCAATATCCAGAAATACTGATTTAACCTTCAAAATGCATAAGATTTGCCCAATGCATGCCTCCCCCACTGATGCCATCCTGATCCAGACAATTGTTTCTCATCTAGTCAATTCCAGGAACTTTCAAATAGCTCTGCCTCCGCTGCTCATAATGACTTGTTCTAGATGATGCTAACTTAGATCGACTCACCTGTCTGCTCCTAATGAGCTCCATCTGACTTTGAGAAAAGGAAGTTTCCTATTGGTGGACTTCAAAACCCCTGACCTCACATTAGTACCCAATCCTCATCTTCCAAGGCTCTTCCCTGAGTGCTTCGCACCAGACACACTGGGTTTATGTGGTTTTTGTTGCTGTTATTGTTGTTGTTGTTGTTGTTGTTGTTGTTGTTGACAGTCCCCTGGACTGAAGGACTACAGGTAGGTAGGCTTCCCGTAGACTGTTTCTAGTTGGTTTGTCCCTTGATACATAAATGCCTTGTTTTCTCTATTTCTTTAGATATTTACTTAAATGTCATATTGTTATAAAAGATCCTCTGTCTAGACTCTCATATATACATACATACATGCATACACACATACATATATTAATAATAAGATATATATTAATATTTCCTGGCATTATTTTTCTCTTTGACACTTTGTGTATATGCATGTATGTATTGTGCATGTGTGTGTGTGTGTGTTCATGAGCTTCCTGAAGGAGTGACAGATACTCTTTCTCCTGAAGTAAGTTGTAAGCTATGAAGACAGGACTTTCCTCCTTCTCTTACTTCTTTCTGTTCTAGCCCAAAGTGCAATCAGAGCACATCCAGGTCAAGGTCCACCTGCATAAGGTATTTCAACTATGGCCATAAACTAAGCCATTCTCCTAGAACATTCCCTGGGACTTCTGTTTGCTCCTCCAGGAGAGAGCTGTTGATTTTGATAATCGATCCAGTTTATACCAGTTTTCCCAGGACCATTTGTGACTCTCTCATGACCCTGGGGAATTTGCCCCTTGGTGTAGAGCACAGGGAGTTGAGTCAGAGGGCAGTTCTTCATCTGACCCACCCACACATGTGATCTGTCTGCCCGTCTGGAAGGCTCAGGGCAGCTTGCTCCGCATGCCCTCAGCTAGCAGCCTGACATGTCAATGCCAAGAGAATACCATCTGTTGGGTTATATAACTCGAGATCTGGAGCAACGTTCAGTGTGGGATTTGCTGCCCAGATAGAATCATTTTCAGGCAGGGGATTAAGTTTTCTGTACCAGGAAAAGGAGAAATTGCCAGAAAAGCTATCATTTCTCTTAAATATAAATAAGCTTTATTCCAAAATATATAAACAGACATGACATATTTGCTTCATGAATATTACCCTGCATTACAAATTTTGTTCAATTTTCTTAAGTGAAAAATACATTCTTAATTAAGAAGATGGAAGTATTCACTGGCTAGGTCTTAATTTTGTTTGGATTATTAGCCTGTGTCCTAATGACACAAGCAGAATTCAGGATGAGGACAGAGAAGAAGCACTCAGCGCCACACACTTGGCAGGCTTATTAGCACTATAGAAAACTCCTCTTTTTCACAGGAGAGGAAGATAATCTGACCCCCAACCCCATGGCGGAATAGAAACCCTGGTGTGTTTTTCCAACATTATTCCAAGACAGGGCCTCCTTGAGTGACCAAAGAAAATCATTCATGAAATAGCTGCCCAGAGTTGAGGATCTAAACTGTAACTTTGTATATACCAGGTTTTCTTTCACAGAGAGTAAGTCTGTGACCTTATTCTTGCTGGCTCCCTGGTGTCATGTGATGAGGATTTATGCTAAATAGTACTCACTTTTTAAACAAGGAAATAGTACAACTAGTTTTATTCTTTAAAATAAGCCAATGTTTAAAAGGACAGCAAGAGAAATAAAGATTGTTGTGACTGCTACCTGAAGTTCCAATGGTTAAGACGTTCTGCGTGCTCCTTTGTATTTTTTATATCCACTTTTTTTTTTTTTTGGAAAAAAAAAGATTCTACTACACATTTCAAATCATATTGCATCAGTAACCAGAAGAGGGGTTGCATTGTGTAGTTGTTTGAATAGCAAAGAAGACCAAGACAAAAAAAAAAAAAAAAAAAAAAGCAAGCAAGCAAATTGGGTAGACTCTAGTGGCTGCTCACCCAGAGTGACTGATATGCAATTGGGTAACTGAGTTTGTAAACTGTAGTTCTGCAACCTGTCTGAAACACCAGCATATGAGCAGAGACCAGTCAGCTATAGCTCAATTCAAGAATCCAGAGGAAAATACCTGAACAGCAGAAGGGACACACACACACACACACACACACACACACACCCCAGTACTTACCGAGGCAGGAGTGAGCCCAGGGGTCCCACAACAGCATGGGGAGCCAAGAGCTAGCATAGGACAATGCAGAACAGGGAGGCCTGAGATGACACTGCCAAGGGGAATTCTCTTCTCTAATTTTTTCAGTCCTTCTATGTTTGATGTGGGCATGTACTTGACATTCTTCTGATGTTTGCTTTTCTAACTTTCCACAAAGATAGATTTGGGGATCACAGCCTTTAAAGGTAATTATATTTAACAATAAAATAATAAAAATGTTGCTTGTTTTTATTTATTTATCTTTAAAGTTAGCACATGAACTAACAAGTCCCACTATGACATTTTCATACATGAGTTATGATACTTTGTCTACTATATCTTCTCTCTCATGTGCTCCCAGTTGCCCATGCCTCCTCTTCTGGATGGTACTCTTCCTACATCCCATTTCCTGTCCCCTCTTATATCACACAAATTCGATTACTATGTTCCATCTCTCAAGATCTCTTCCTTCTCTTTCATAATACACTTTCTAGTTTTGTTATACATACAAACAAATGTATAGCCCAAGCACATATACATATATATAACACATATAAATATTACAATGAACATATAAATAGCACACACATATGTATATACATATTTTTTAATCTAAGTTCTACATATGGAAAAAAGAGGATGCAGTATTTGCCTCCTTGAAAGTGGCATATTTTAACATCCATTTTCCTTCCAAAGTCATGATTTCATTTATCTTTGCAAATGAACAAAATCCCATCGTATGTATGTACTGTGTGTTCCTTATCCATCCAAGTGTTAGTGGACACTTAGACTGGTCTCACTTCTTAGCTATTGTGAATAGTGCATCAGTAAACATGGATGCACATGTATCTCTGTGGTGTGTTGATTTAGAGTCCTTTACATATATACCCCAGGTGGAATAGCTGGACCATATGTTTATCTGTTATTTTCTGTTGCTGTGACAAAATACCATGACCAAAGGCAGCTTATAGAACGAAGAGTTTATTGGGGCTTACAGTGTCACGGGGATAGTCTATAGGTAGGGGAGGCATAGCAACAGGTATCTAGAGCAAAAAACTGAGAGATTATACTCCCTGAACAGAGGAAAGCCAGAGAGTGAAGAACTGGAAGTGAGATTAGGCTAAAAAAACTCCTGAACCCTGCCCCCACCCCAGTGACACCATTCTCCCAGCAATGCTCCATGTCCTACAGTTCCATGACCTCCCCAAGACACATCACCAACCTGGGACTAAGTGTCCAAACACTTGAGTCTATGGAGACTATTTCTCCCTCTCCTTCCCCCTCTCCCCCTCTCACCCTCTCCCTCTCTCCCCCTCTCTCCCTTTTCCCCTCTCCCCCCTTCCCCTCTTCCCCTCTTTCCTTCTCCCCTATCCCTCTCCCCCTCCCACTCTCTCCATCTGCGTAAGTACTTGTCATTTGTTTGCTTGCTGATGGCCATTCTGAGTGGGGTGAGACAGAATATCAAAGTGGTTTTAGTTTTCATTTTCCTCATAACTAAATCTGACTTTAATTTTCACAATTACTTCTACTTGGGGGAAACGGTTTTGGTTTCTCATTTAGAGGAGTGATGTTTCTTTTAAACACACACACACACACACACACACACACACACATGTTTTAAATGAATTCAATGTACAGAAAAACAGAGCTGGGGTGTATATATAGTTTAGTAGTATTAAGTATGTTAGTATGCAAAGAGCCCTGGATCTGATCCCCACCAGGTAAAAAACAAAGAGGAAGAGGAACGAAGAAGATGAAGACTATGACAACGATGACAGCAGGAACATATAAACAGTGTATAAATGGCAAAAACCGTAACGGTGCTCAGTGAGCACTTGAGAAACATGATTCTAGCACATTCCACCTGCACCCATGCTCCCTAAAGATGGCTCACGTGCATGTCAGTCTTCTACTTATTCAACCTAGGTGTGCATTCATTCAGACCCCTTCTCTGTGATACCACTCATCAGTGAAAACAGCTGCTTGGGTGAGCTTCAGCAAACTAGGTGATTGGACACGACATCCACCTAAGTGCAAACCATTTCTTTCTTTTCAGTACCTCCTAGAATCACCAGTCTAGAAAATGAGATCCCCACTTCCAAATGAGAGAAAACTCAACTTGGGTACCTTTTAAGTCATTAAAAACTGACATAGTGGACTGGGCATGGTGGCGCACGCCTTTAATCCCAGCACTCAGGAGGCAGAGGCAGGTGGATTTCTGAGTTCGAGGCCAGCCTGGTCTACAAAGTGAGTTCCAGGACAGCCAGGGCTATACAGAGAAACCCTGTCTTGAAAAACCAAAAAATAACAAAAACAAAAACAAAAACTGACATGGTGATATACTTCCTGTTATCCCAGAGTTTAGGAGATGGAACAGAGGACAGGATTTCAAGGTTATTCTCAGATATATAGTGAGTTTAACACTAGCCTGGGCTATATCATCCTTGTCTCAGAAAATAAAATAAAAGAAAATAAAATAAGCAATGACATAAATTGGTAAAGCACTGTTGGTTTAATCTAAATAATTAGGATTTTTAAAAAGCTCAGTAACAATGAATGCAAGGGATGAAATGTTCTCTCTCCCAGTCACTCAAGAAGTCATTATTGTTATAAGCACAGGGCATGCCCACCTCCCCAGATGTCTAACAATAGCGTGAATGACTTTTGGAGACTTCCTTTGGGGATCAAATGGTTAACACACTCGAAGGGAGAAAAACAGTTGAGTTCACTTATCTATTTTTTAAAAGACTGTATTCTCTGTACATTCAGTGAATGCGTGTGAAGACATTTTAAATACGAGTCCTTTCAACTCTCTGCACAGACATCATTTCCTTGAGAAGCAAGTAAGTGATGAAGGGAAAAGCTATGGGTGGGACTGTATGAGCCTTACGTTACAGGAAGACATCCATCACTCTGGTGAGGTACCAGGATATAGTAATGACTTAAATGATTTCCTAGTGGCAACTTCATAAACAAACAAACAATATACAAAACCAAACAAGCAAAAAAAACATGTTAAATCTAAGACCTAAGACCTGTTGCTCTTGACAGCCTGTGTGGGATCCTCAAGGCTTACATTGTAAAGGGGTCAGAAATCAATGCCCAGAGGGAGTTTCAGGAGCTCTTCTGCTGTGGTCCTGCTGAGAGGCCTAATCTCTCCCATGGGAGAGAGTGTGCTCTTTGTCTAGGAAAAAAATCAAGTGGTCCAAAGTACAGCAACAAGAAGAAACAGTGTCTGCGGCACAGGACAGTGTATTCATGCACTCATGAATTAATCTCGGCTCTTGAGAGGTGAAGGTAGAAGGACCAGAAGTTCCAGGTCACCCTCAGCTACTTACTAAATTCAAGCCCAACCTGAGCTAGGTGGCTATGAAATTCATATTCATCGTTTCTGCAAAAGATACAAAAATGCCGGGAAGCAAAACTAAAGCATCTATTTTGAGCCAAGCGGCATGCTTTAAACACCCAAAGCAGAACCCACAAACATGTGGCTAATATCACACCAGTTCCAAAGCATACTACAAAAATCAACAAAAAACGTCACATATCGGAACAGCTAGGGCAGTTGCACATATTTTAAATTTGACTGTATATAAAAAAAAAATCTCTGGAATACAAAATGGAACATGAATATGCAATTTGCCACAAATTTTAAAGCTCTTCTTTTCACCAGAATTGGACAATTTTAAACATTTCAAAGTGAAGAGACTGATCAGTCAGAGCCCACAACTTAGCCTTCTGCTCTCTGTGTTGTAGCTATAGCCATATAAAAACCGTAGGCACACAGCAGAGAGAGAGATACTGAAATGCTTAAATGTGTCCTTGGGATTTCCTTTGACTTTTTTTCTCGGAAGAGTAAAAAAGTACATTTGTTACGGTAAATAAGTTGCCATTGCTCATATTAAACAAACAGGATGTCTGGGCTGTGCCCATAATAGCTCTCAGAATGACAAGGCAAACAAATTATACAGGTGCCCATGCTTTCAGAACAGAAGCTCGGGGAGGAGAGTTCTAAATCACACATAGATACAAGAATGAAAAAGGAAAGAAGAAAGGGAAGAAATAGGTCATAGTTGGCGATGTACTGGTCAGAAGGGTTTTTTTTTTAATGTTAAATACTAGATCTCTCTCTCTCTCTCTCTCTCTCTCTCTCTCTCTCTCTCTCTCTCTGTGTGTGTGTGTGTGTGTGTGTGAGAGAGAGAGAGACAAAGAAGAGTTGTGAATATGAATAGCACCAAAAGCCCTAATCCAAATGGAGAACTCAGATCTGAACCTTTGGGAGGCTATGGCTCAGTACCCTCTGCAAGAGATAGTCCACAGACAGTTAGATACAAGGTCAGTCGCAGCCCTGAGGAGGACCCCCAGCATTGTAAGATTCCCTCAGTCAGCTCAGCTCAGGGACTGACTGGAGTGTTCCTTTAGGAATTCCGTGTACTTCTAGGACCTGTGATGGTTGGACATGCTCATACCTCACATATCGGAACAGCTAGGGCAGTTGCACATATTTTAAATTTGACTGTATGAAAATCTCTGGAACACAAAATGGAACATGAATGTGCAAATTTGGGGTGGATGGTTCTTCTTGCTGAGTCATCTCAAACTTGCTGGGCTGGGCGTGTTGAGCTCATGATGTAATTAAAGTGCCTTTAGGAATGTTTAGAGCAGGCCCCACCCTCTCCCTCCTTTGCTCTGGGTCTAAGTGACCTGGGACGGGGCTCCACACTGGATGTAATTAGTAGGAAACAGTCTTGAGTAGTTTTTGGTTTATTTCTTTAGCTCAAAGAAGAGGAACTTGACCACTTTTCTAGGTTTGACAGGGGAAAGGCAACTTCCCAAGGTTTCTATCTGTATGAAAGAGAATGTTGGAACAGAACCAAGGGGAAGCCACAAATCATACCCTCCATCTCATCTTCTAGGTATGGGAAAAAAGTCTTAGCCACTTCTGCCTTTGGATTGGCCCTACAGATACTGGAGTATAAAACAAGTTCTAGTAATTAAGGCCTTGAATTTTGAGGGCATGGTTGTCTGCACCTATAATCCCCATATTCTAGAGATAGAGACAAGGAAGTCCACAAGTTCTAGACCAGCCTAGGCAACATAGCAAAATTCTGTCACAAAGCAAAACACAATAGTACAAAATAAAAACCTTGACCTTACGAAATCTTAGTGTTAACCAAATACTTTCACATCAGTAACTTGGCTTTTCTTGTTGGTTTGGTTTGGTTTGGTTTGGTTTTGAATTGGGTTTCACTACTCGGCTGGCTTTGAACTCAAAGAGATCTATCTGCCTTGGCCTCTGGAGTGCTGGGATCACAGGCCTGCACAGCCCTGCACAGCCACACATATAACACACACACATACACACAGACACACTTCACCTTTTTCATATCAGATGAGTCAGGATTATTCTCCATATATGTGTTGGTGTTTCAGAAATTCAAATTCATTATAATATGCACACGATGTTCATTGTACGAACAATTTTCATTGTTCCTCACTAGTGTAGATAGGAACTCTTCACGAGAAATGAAGCCACCCAGTAAGTCTCCACAAATATACACTCCACCCTATTCCAAAACACAGAGAAGAGTAATGGCCCAGAGAAAGTGGACACTCACACCTTACTGTAACTTTTCTGAAAGAGGAAGTGGGCTGAAGAGCAGCAGAAAGGGGAAGCTAATGCCTTCCTTTTCATTTTCTCTGAAGCAAGATGCAGTGTTTTAAACCCCAACCCTGCCCCATAGAATACACACTTAAGGACATCAAAGGCCAGAATTATAGAAAAGGATTTTCTAAACTTTTTAAGAGACAGTATTCAGCACATGGAATACACAGATGTATGTGCTAGGTGATAAAGAATGAGGTGTCTCAGTTAAGGTTTCTATTGCTGCAACGAAACACTATGACCCAAAGACATGGGGAGGAAAAGATGCATTTGGCTTACACTTCCATATTACTGTTCATTATTGAAGGAAGTCAGAACAGGCTCAAACAGGATCCTGATGCAGAAGCCATGGAGGGCGCTGCTTACTGGCTTGCTCCTAATGGTTTGCTCAGCCTGCTTTCTTATAGAACCAGGACCACCAGTCCAGGGGTGGCAGCACCCACAACAGGCTGGACCCTTTTCCATTGACACTAATTGAGAAAATGCCTTGTGGCTGGATCTCATGGAGGCATTTTCTCCGGAGGCCCCCTCCTCACTGAGGACTCCAGCATGTGCCAAGCTGACACACAAAAGCAGCCAGTGCGTGGGATTTCTTCAGGCGATTTTCCTTTCTCTGAGAGTTTAAAGTTATTCCTATTTTAACCCATTCACCAACCAACAAACAACAAACTAACAAAACAAATAAATCCTCTTGGGATTTGAAACATGTCTCACAGAAAAATTATTCATAACATGCTATCATGTACATCATATAAATCCTACTGTCTACTTTGACAGTTATCACAAAGCTGATAAGCAGGTGGGGTGTGTGTGTGTGTATGTGACTTTAAGCAGCTTAGATGACAGTTTAATTGTATTGTTCTCTCTCTCTCTCTCCCTCTCCCTCTCCCTTTTCCTCTCCCTCTCCCTCTCCCTTCCCTATCTACCCCCACCCCCCCACCCCCATGCCGTCATTGACCTGTCTCTCAGGCTGTTGCCCCTCTGTGTATCTCTGTGTCCATGGCTGTCATTGAATACCCTTGTACTTTCCCCTCTCTACCCCATCCCTCTGTCACCCCTCCCTTGTTACCCCGTCCTCTATATCAAGAACAATCGCAGTTTGTGAAATATTCCTCTCCCTTGGACTCCTTTCATGTCTACTTTTCGTACATTTTGTGCCAACATATCTCATTATAAGTGTTTGAATATTTGCTTTAAAAGTCATCTGCCAGTGGCTCATTGTGTGCATGCAGGAGTGAAAACCTGGAGCGGGTCCAAGTGGTTTTCAGTGGGAGATTAGCTAAATAAATTATGGTGGCTTTATGAAATGGAATACCTTAATACAGCCATGCAACACACATCTGCTTCTTGTCATGAAAGACTATTTGTGGCATTCTTTTTTTTTTTTACTTTTAAAAAGTAGATTACAGGAGGCTGGAGAGATGGCTCAGCAGTTGAGAGCACTGGCTGCTCTTCCAGAGGACCCGAGTTCAGTTCCCAGCACCTCCATGACAGTTCATAGCTGTCTGTAACTCCCAGTCCAGGCAATCTGACACCATCACATAGACATGTCATACAGTCACAAAAACAATGTACATAAAATAAAAATAAATATTTTTTTAAAAATGGGTTATATACAGTATGTTTAATACAAATGCCCTTTTAAGTATATATATTTTTACAGAAATAGTTTAAGAAGGATTTGTTCCAGCTCACCAGAAAGGGTAGCCTCCACAGAGCAAAGCTAGCAATTCCTTAATTTAATTCCTTTTTCCTTTCATGTCTGTTTTTACTTTGTTGACAGATCATGTAGGCTCACATTGTAAGAAGAGCATTTCTAAAACATAGCAATATGTGTCCCTGCTACTCAAATTAAGGTCTCGGGGACATGCTTTTCTCTACTCTCTCATGACTGCCCCCACTTTCTGAAGTAGGAAACAAGAGAAAATCTCAGTCATGAGAGGACAGAAGATACACAGAAGCTTCGTTGGCTTCTTTTAGTCCCTCTCCACTACAGAGTCTGTGCCCAACACATATGCAGCCCTTGGAGCCCACTGTGACAGATCGAAACACATCATCTATTATCTCCCGGGGTCACACACCTGACTCTGCTCTGGGTCACGGCCAGCATCTATACTTCACTGTGCCCTGTTCCCACCGCCTGATTTATTCAACCATAGCCCAGATGGCAATTTAGGTCCTAGTTTAGGCTATCACAGAAGATCATGGCCAGGGAAATTCATTGTATACCTAAGATGTGGGTATTCAGGGTGATGGTTAACCCGTTTAAACAAACCTACCAGCTACAGTTCATTTTGTAAGGTCCTCCATGTGTGAAGTTGTATTAACAAGTGTGGTAACTTCTCATTATTCTTATCTGCTCAGTAAATGACTTAACAACCAAGGAGACTTATTGCTGTTCATTTATTTGCCTTATAACAATCTCGGAGGCAATAAAACTGCACATGTTAATGAGTATTCAATGATTCAGAGGAGGCACTCCTAACATTGATTAAGCTCAGTTTTACAACTAAAAATGTATCCACCAATCAATGACGCCTAAAAACAGTGCATGGGGTTTATACATTGACTTCTGGATAAACAGTATTGATCACCTATCATGTGCCAAGTGCTAAGTGAACTCAGATGAAATGGGTAGAGAAGACTGTTTACATACTCCGAGGCCTCTCCAGCTGTTGTAGGCTACAGGCAATAGAAGGAACCGTTGTCCTGGGAAGAAGAAGTAAGTGTTGTGACCGCATCGACTCCTGCTCTCTGAGGATTGATAACTCTCTGCTCCTAACTTTCTTCCTATTCTCAGCTAATTTCAGGATAATTCCACTTTCCATGTTCCTCAGTAAAACAGAAGAAACTCTGAGTATTTAAAACAGAGTGTATAGCCTGAAGAGATACCTTACCTGGTAAAGAGCCCGTTGTGAAAACATGAGAACCTGAGATTAGATCCACAGGACCCACATTACAAAGCTGGGCATAGTGGTGCGTGCCTGCAATCTCAGCAGTGGGGAAATGGAGAGCCTGGAGTTACTTTGACATCGAGGCTAGCTGAACTGCTGGACCATACTCAGTGAGAGACCCTATCTCAAAAAATAACACAGAGAGAACATCAAGGAAGATATCCAACTGAAACCTCTGGCCCCCACATGCAGGGACACACACACACACACACACACACACACACACACACACACAGTACAAAAAAATGGCAAAACGAAGGCATTAAATGATGCCCAAGGGAGAGAAGAGCTAAACACGAATTACCAAGGAGCCCTCACTCCATCCCCAGCATGAAGTCAGCATCACCCCAAGAGTGCAGGGACAGAAAAGCAGAGTCCCTGTCCCTAGACCACAAGAGCAGTAGTTCCTGGAGGAGCCTATAGTAAGACCGACCTCTGAGAGAGAGCTGGGACGAGTGACGGAGAGCATCCGGAGCTCCAGACGATGCCCGAGGTAGAAAGGGAGGAGTTGTGTAGGCTTTCCCATCCTTCTGTCCTCTGATCCCTTGCCAGGACATCTCGCTGCCAACTCACAGGAGAACTTGAGAACTGGAGCTAGGAAGTGATTCCCGGTAACACATACGAAGAGCAGAGAAAGAACAGGGAAGATCGTGTGTCCAAGCCAGCCGCACCATTACCAGCCTTGCTCTCACCGCACACATTCAAAACTGAGGGTTACGTTTTGAGTATGAGATGCCCCCCAGCCCACCCAGACTCATATTTTTAAACGTGTGCTCCTACTGGTACCCTAGTGGTATTAGTTTAGAAGGTCATGAGTCTTTAGACGGTGGGACCTCGTGAGAGGAAGTGGATCATGGCTCCCTGACGAGTACCATGTCATAAATTATTGCTGTGGGGTCCCGCCCCCACGGAGACACCTGCTACCGTGACTTCCCCACCCCCCCCCCCGCTGTAAGGAAAACAAAACAAAAGAAAACAAAAAACTATACTCCCCCAAATGTGAGTCAAAATAAACTCTTCCCATTTGAAATGGCTTCTTTCAGGTAACTAGTAGAGAAAAGCCACACCCTATGCCTCTTATCGTTCCCATAGCACAGACCTATTTCAGAAATCTCTGAATCAGCCCCGGCTCAGTGATTGCTGCCAACCATGCTGAAGTCAGAAGCATGGACCTCATCCGTGACTCCTCGTCTCCTTACTCTGACAGTGGGCTGCCGAGCCCTTTGACCTCTGTGTCCTTAGTCTGACACAGCCTGTTATCTTCCTTCCCAACCACACAGTGGTCTCTCTGCCGTCATCCCTAACAGCAACCTCCTCACCCATCTCCTATTATGATTATATATTAGTCTCCTTATAGTTCATTTACACATAAATTTTTTTTTAATTCTCTCGTATATCACATCTGGACCTCAGTTGCTCCTCTCTCCCCTCCCCTCAGCCTCTCCCCCCAATCTTCCTTCTCTCCCAGATCCACCTCCCCTCAGAAACAAGCAAGCCTTCCGAGGATATTAACCAAACACATCATAACAAACTACAACACCAGGCACGTTCCATCAGATCAAGGCTGGGACAAGGCAATTCAGTAGGAGGAAAAAGGGTCCATCAAGTAGGCAAGAGTCAGGAACAGTCCCCTGTTCCCACTCTTAGGATTCCTACAAAGACACCAAGCTACTCAACCATAACATATAGGTCAGACCCCTACAGGCTCCCTGATCTCTACAAGTCCCCATAAGTCCTGGCCGGTTGACTCTCTCTGTCCAGAGCAATCTTTATAAAGAGTAAGTTGGGTGATGTCAGCCTCCTGCTTAAGTCCTCCATTCATATATTGGCCCCTTCTTCTTTCAGCCTTCTTCCCTTGCTCCTTCATTCAAGAAGTGTCTACTTTGTCAGAGTGTGATTGGGAAAGGCTCAGGGATATTCGCCACTCTGAGTAGGCCAAGCTGTCTTTACCCTGCAGCCCAAACCTCTTTCCTTCCCTCTCTTCTCTTCCCAGACACTCCCTCTAGGTCCCATTACTTAAGCCTAACTTAGTCTAATTTTCTTTTCCTTCACATCTAAGATGAATCTTTTTCCAAATAATCATCTCTCACCCTTCAAGTCTGGGCTTGAGTCCTTTCTCTGTGTCCCCATGCACACTTCTTTTGTGAGCTAATTGTGCCTTATTATAACTGTGCGTTTACTGTCTCATTCCCAAAGTGGCATATAAATTTCCTGAGAACAAGAGCTCTATTTTATTCAGGACATGTTAATTACCTAGTACATTCTGGGCATATCATACCTTCCAAACCTTTGTTAATTCAATTAACTCCTAAGTGCACAATTTTATGGGGAGATGCCCTTATGGGGTGCCTCACACAGACCCAAGAAGCCGTGAAGTGGTTGGCACGCAGGTTGGAGAAGACTTCTCTGAGAAGGTAATAGCTAAACTGTATTGGGAAGACTACAGTGGAAATGATGTTGGAGTTTAGGAGGTGGGGGAGAAGGAGGGGGGGTGTGATGGTTACTATCCCCGGTGGGGCGGCGGAGATGATAAAGTCCAAACATGGAAACTGAGATTAGTGCTTGGGGGTAGGGAAGGCATCTCTTGCTAGGCAGAGGGAGATAAGGAGAGGAGCAGCTGCCGCTGGCTTTGTCGAGGGGGTTGCAGGGAAGCCCCACCAAGTCTGGAAGTTCTTCTCCAGACGCCTCAAGTTTTGGTGTGAAGGGTTGGCACTCAAGTTTTGGTGTGAAGGGTTGGCATTCATGGCTGCTGAAAGGGATGGGGAAAGATAAAAGCCTAAGCAGTCACTAAGAGGAACCACCCAGACAATATCATTTCTATCCATTCCGAAAATGTTGACCCAGTTTCTTGGAATTAGAAAAAAAAAACAGAAGGTAGAAAAACAATTAACGCTATACTGAACATAAGTTAATCTTTAACATTTCTAATTTTATGGGGAGGGGCTCCTCAAATTATGATGAGATTCTCTCCTGATACATCCACTGTAGTTGGAAATGCCACACATTGTTAAGTGCATACAACCAACCATGCACCATACCATAGGACCATCATGGCATGGTACACTGGAGCGTGTTGGTTACTCTTCTCATGAGCAGGAGGCTGTTTGACAGTTGTGATTTGATGTTGCTACTCAGTCTTACACGAGAGAAGTGTGTGACAAACCACCAGCCTGGCAAAGGTCGAACTCCTCAGTGGGGTTTCCATTGAATAGGTACTACTTAAAAAAAAAAAAAAAGATTTATTAACTTTATTTTATGTGTGTGACTATTTGTCCTACATCTTTGTGTGTGCACCCCACGCATGCCTGATGCCCACCAGGGACATAAGAAGGAGTTAGATTCCTCAGAACTGAAGTCACAGATGGATGTGAGATACCATGTCAGTGCTTGGAATCGAACCTGGGTTCAATTCCAGACAGTTCTCCTAACCTCGAGCCATCTTTTAGGCCCTGGAATATGTATCGCTTTTATACATTTTATACATTTTTACTTTGTAAAAGCAAAAAGGCTGCTAGGTCAAGTCATTGTAAGTCATATCTATACTTACAAATATCAGCAAGGTGACATCATCACCCCGAAAACATGAAGGGAAGACAGAAAGCTCTGGTCGTAGAAGCTTCTGGGTGAAAGAGTCATACCGCTCCACTGTCAGCAAATAACATCCTGTATACCAGGAAAAAAAAAAATCACTTTTCTCCTACATCGCTTTCAGCAATCTACTTCTGACGTCAGACTTGTAGGAAGAACAGCCTGCTTTTCTTCTTCTCTATATTCACACTCAACACGAAACACGTTTGTGACCAAAATGCACGAGAATTTACCCATGCCAGCCAGATTTTGGCCACTAGTTAGGAGTTCTACACTCAACGCTGATACCATGTGACAGCATCAGACACCAGAGGTGAAGGGTTCAACCTCACAAGACTGCTTGCTCCTCCCTCTTTCATCCACAACAGTCCCCAGATTGCTTCTGTGCCAACTTCTCAGAGGTTCCCACAACTTCTCCTTACATTCAACAATTTGTTAGAGAGGCCAACAGAACCCAGGAAATGGCTTATTAACAATTTCTCACTTAATACAACAGATTTTATATATATATATTTAAAAAAGTACTACATATGGCCAGCCAGATGAAGAGGTTCAGTAAAGCAAGGTTCAGAAGGGTCCCAAGGCAGGGGCTTCTGTTTCTTTGGATCTGATGTGTGGTGCCCTCCTGGAACATGGACATGTTTACCAACAGGGAAGCTCTCTGAACTTCACACTTTAGGAACTTAATAGAGGCTTGCCATCAGCAGGATCAACTATTAACTCAGCCTGTAACTCTTCTTGCCTTCTTGGAGGATGGGGCAGAAGTTGGCAGAAAATCCTCAACTTCTAATCCTGCATTGTATTTCTTTGGAGCAGTGACAAGAGTCACTTTGTAGGAATGCAAAATGCTCTTATCCTGGAGATCCCAGGAAATGGGTGGGTCTGTGTCAGAAACTAGGCTCAAAGACAGAATATTAAAAGAAAAGATCCACCAAGTACCCTAATCACTCAGGAAATTACAAGGGTTTCAGGAGCTCTGTGGCAGGAACCAGGTCAGAGACCAAGTACATATTTTTACTTAACACTGCTTGTTGTTTACAGATATGAATCTGGGGTTCCTATGACGATGATTCCAGAGTCCAACCTGAAAAGAAAGGTTTTGCCCAAAATCAAGTGGATCTTAATTTTTATGATTAGCAAGTAAGAGACTTTTGGTGGGCCTACGTAGTGTGCTAGAAATTGTGACCTTAACATAGTGTTTTTGAGGATGTTTTTGTGAGAGGCATTCAAAGAATTTTTTTTAATTTATACAACTTCTACTTACAAAGCCATAAAATCCCCCAGGGCTAAGAATTCGTTGCAGTGTAGGCACACACACACACACACACACACACAGCAGTCCTGAATAACAGAGGATTGAATTCAGATCAATCTCTTCTATAAGTTAAGTTCTTCAGGATGGATAATTATGAAATAAAGTTAAAAGTCTCACTTTATAAAAATGAATAGTAGCAATGTATTTTAAAATTTTTTTAAATCTAATCAAGTATTTGTTGGAGACATTACATCCAGCATATCTTCAGAGAGATCTCACTTTGTGTGAGGGTTACGAAACCCTTTTGCCTCTGACCTCTCTGACCTTTCGCGTCCTCCTCTGCTTCCTCCTCCTTTTTCCCCCTGGGGGTGGGGAGTGTGGATCAATCCACTTTGCACTTAGAGATAAATACTTGTACTTCTCTGCAGCTCTCTGCTACTGTTCTATACATGTTTGTACAACCAAAGAAACTTCTTGAAACATGAACGAGTCAATAGACATTTATTTACCTAAGATTGACAACAGAAATGTTATGAACAAAGTTTGCAATTGTGACCACCAGGTTGCTAATCTCAGTCAGTCTGGAGATTTGAGTTATGTTCTAGCATTGTTCCTAAGATTGGCTTTCCTGGAAATGTACTTGGAACCTAAAGGTTGCAGTCAAAACATTTCTTGAGCAGAGCTGTAAGGAGATCTACTTGTAAAGAGAAGAAGGCAGACTTGTGGTATGGGAGAAGCCATGGTACAGCCTGCTTGTCGCTGACACTTCAGCTAAGGATCAGGGAGCTCTTGAGCTGGGTTGACCTTGCCAAGCTGCCTCAGACTGGGAAAGCCATGCCATGCCAGCTCACCCGAATTCAGCTAACTACTACCCCACAGGAGGTTGCTAGAGAGAGGGCTGCAAGCTTCCAGCCGATATTCTTAGCAGCCACCGTTGAATGTGCCAATGACCAAGAAGGCAGAGTGGGCCACCATGTAGAGTCGTTCCCAGGTGAGTCTGAGTGAGTCCATCTCATGCTGGGCAGCTCCAGCTGCAGTATCACCTGAGGCCTCGTGGCCACGTGGTCTGTCTTACTGCAGCCACAAACCTGCCAAGCAACTGTTTGGATGCTCTGTAGTTTTTATAGCTGAAGGTACGACCTCGTGCCAGAGCCTCCAGAAGCTATGCTGTGACTTCCATTTCAGAACTTGCCATGAACTTCAAATAACATTTTTCCACCCCAAATATTTCTGACATACGCATTTTAAGGAATAGCGCTATGGATCACAACGGAGCAAAAGTGTATTCATGAGTAGGGAAAAAAAAATGCCTCTTGGATATTATAATTGTGTGATTCTCTAAAGTTCAACCCTATCTGATAATCTTATTTCTTCATATTTCATTTCTCTTACTGGGTTTCCCTGGGCATCAAAGTAGCAACCTTGACACTGACCTCATGGAGAATGTCGAAAAGTACAATGAAATCAGGCCTGCAGAGCCGGCAAATGATGGCTGTGACTGGCACGATTTCTCCTGTTTGTTGCTCTTTCTTGACCTTGAAGGCAAGATGTAGCTTTCATGTGCTGGATGGCTCCTATTGGAGGCCTGTTTCATGCTTACTGAATGCTATCTACAATTCTTGGTGCTTTTTTCTCCATGGGTTAGATTATGAGAATGAAATAGGACTAGTTTTCAGCCAGGTGGTACATGTGTATGTCCCAGCGTTTTGAGGCAGAGGCAGGTGGATTACGTGTTCAAGGTCATGGAGACCTAAAGAAGATAGAGTTCAAGACCAACCTGAGCTACATGAAACCTTGTCTCAAAAAAAAAAATAGTTTATGCCTCATTTTTAACCCTACGAATCCTCGAGTCCATCATTAATTACATCTAGTACAAAAAGAAATAATAAACATATCTTACTATCAACAAATGACTTTATCAAAAGCCTACTCAGCTCTAGACACTGTTGTATGTTTTATATTGTGACGCTTCTTTTCTAACTGACCTTGTCCTGTCATTAAAACTCATTGATATTTTGAAATGAGAATATCCTGATGAGCCGGGCATGGTGGCGCATGCCTTTAATCCCAGTACTTGGGAGGCAGAGGCAGGCGGATTTCTGAGTTCGAGGCCAGCCTGGTCTACAGAGTGAGTTCCAGGACCGACAGGGCGATACAAAGAAACCCTGTCTCCAAAAAGAAACAAACAAACAAACAAAAACAAAAACAAAATCCTGATGATATGAGAAATTCTAAAAAAAACAATTCCAAAAATTTCAGATACAGTTTTAAAGAATGTAACACTATTGTTTCCTCAATGTGAAAGGTACACACCATGATGGAATGGTTGGGTCTTGACATCTTTTAGAAATCAATCTAAGCCTTCGCCACACTCATACAATTGTTGAGACTGACATATAAATGTAGAGTCTGCACTCATGAAGCCAATCCAGTGTTGTAAAAGAGGAGCCTTTGGTCTGTGGCTAACTTTGGAAAGATGTCTGTTTGTTGACAAGTAACACTGAAAAGCAATTAACTGATACATAATGAACAAAAGTTTCCCATTCGGATTGATCAAACTGCTCTGAGAACAAACGTCTTCTCATGACAATGTGTTTGCTATTCCAGCGATATCTGAGAGTACAAGGAAGGGTGCCTGCCAACTCTTTAGGAACTAACCATACTAGAGCATCCATTTTGTTGAGCCAGACTTGGTGCTTCGGGGCTGTAATCCCAACACTGGCGAGACTGAGGTGGGGAGATTGGGAGCTGAAGGCAAGCTTGAGCTGGAGAGTGAGGCCCTGTCTCAGAAAACAGAAAAAGGTTGGTCTGCTGAAACCTAAATAAGGAACTAGATGGTTCAAGAACAAACTATGGGAACTGTGCTCGAAAGCCCTTGCACTAAACTTTGTAGTACATCAACAAGCTGAAAAAGATATTAATTCACATCTCTGTCATTTTTTTTACACTGTAGATAGAAAATGTGGCTGCTTTTATAGACAATTCAGTGTTGGTAGGAAACACTGTTCAATCCTCTCTCTACATACAGAGGCCAGATCATTTCCTGAAACCAACCTGCAGCAAGATTTGTAAAAACTTTGATATGATAATTCATCGTTTAGGCAATGAAGAATAATGGCAGATTTAGCAGAGGGAACGAGCAAAGCTAATTTTGACAAGGTGCATCTCAGCAACCTTCACTGGAAAACTGTTCAAGCATTTGGATAAAAAAATATTTCATGCTATCCAGAAGCTAGAGAGTTGATGACTCACATAAGTTAGGAATTTCCAATCAGAAAGCATGCTGGAGAGGTAAGGCTCAGATAGCGCCCATATCCAGAAAACAATACTCACTGTCTTATAACCCAGTGCTGGATTGTAGTAGGAGCCCCCTGCTTCCACTTAGGAATTTCAACTCTCCAAAGTATTCTTGAGAACCCCAGGAGTGTCCCACATGCATTAGTTTGTTAGTCTAGGACATTCACTTTCCTGATGGACCTGGCTGCTGCCATGGGGGGGGGGGGGGGGGGGGGGCTCTGCTAAATTAAATATCAGCTGGAGGCAGGTTCCAATGCTGCTTGACCCAGGCAGGGTGGCTCACTCCTGTAATCCCAGCCAGATCCTGAGGACTGTGCTAGCCTGAATTACAGGGCAAATTCCAGGTCGGCCCAATCTCCATAATTAGACGTCTAATAAAATAAAATAAAATAAAATAAAATAAAATAAAATAAAAAAATAGTAAATTTTAAAATGCTGCCACATTTTAAATATTCTACATCAAACACAGTTCCCTGGCATACACTGTTGTGCACTACTCAGGGTCTTAACGTTTGCCCCATTCCAAGCCTTCAGCAGTGCTGACTACAAAGTGAGAAAGGAAACAGTCATATGCACTCTGCACCTAGGAGAGTCCCCCAGCAAGACTGCTTAAGCCCTAATGCCTTTAAAAACAAAACAGACTTACTCTGCTCAACGCCTTAGTCTCTGTAGCTGCATCCTATTATACCAGGACTGTTCCCTACAGGATCAATTGCTTAGAGAGTCAGCTCCCACGGGGCTCTTCTTAGCCTATAGGGACCTATCCATGCCTGAAATCTCATCATTAGCATGATTCCAATTATTTTTCCCTGAAAACCTATCAGCGTCTGCATAAATCAAATGAAACGGACGAAGTGCAAATGAATTTAGGCGACAAGGAGGTTGCCTGTGTCCGCCCATAGCTGTGTTAGAATCTCGGCGTTTGCCTACTTAGATGGCATCGTTATGGTCCCGTGGTCTTTGTAAAAGATGGTGTGCGTCTGGAAGAGGAGACTAAGTGTAACTAATGGTCTGAAGGCCCAGTCTTCTAGAATTCCTCTTTTCCCACGTGTTCTCACTCTGTGGTCTGACTTCTCAGTGCATCCTGAGATAAACATCCTATCGAGGCTGTTTGAAAACCAATCAGGGAAACGCATGGGAAAGAATTATGAAAATATTCAATATTTGGATACCATGTGGAAGGTTTGGAGTTTTGTAGTGTTAACCAAATTAATCTTGTCCACCTGCTCAGTTCTAACCTTTGCCGAGTGTTTCTGAGTCTGTGTCTCTAAGGGCTATGTGGGGGTGTTTTATCGATTTATTGCTTTATTTATTCAGTGAGTGGTCTTGGAATTTGGCCCAGAGCTCATCCTTCCTGCACAAGTGTCCTGCCACTGAGTCACACCTTTAACCCACGACAAACTATCGCAGAAGTGACTCACTTTAAGGGACTCTGTGATGACTTAGCTCAACTCCCTGACTTTTCAGCTGAGGAAAATGATCCCCGAAGGAGGAAGGATCATTTACATTGGGGTCCACAGAACCCAAGTTCCCGATCCACACAAGTGCTCACTTCCCTACATCACAGAGATGTTCTCCAAGATACACACTCTCTCTCTGGGATTATCTACACCAACAGTTGTCCAACATGCTCATCACTGGGTTTGCAAGGAAACTAGGATATTTGTATACTATCCCTCACTTCCTGAGCTTCTACAATGTTCATGGAGGCCAGTACGAGAGCAACACATGGTATCTATTGACCTCTTTCTGGGTAAGGCATTCTTTGGGACACTGGCGATAGCGACAACTAGACCAACACATCACTGCATAACAGAGCATATGGCCCATTGCAACAGTAGATGTAAAATTGCAAGAATATAGGGGATAAATGTCAACTGTTCTCTGAAGCTTGCTTATAGGGCCCACAACCAGCACTGGTATGAACAGTGTGCATATCTATTTCTCCCTCCTCCCCCCCCCCATCTTGACGTAATACACAAGCTTCAAATTTCCAAGTAAAGGCTACAGGTTAGACAAAATCTGCATGACCAGCCGACAGATGAAATGTAGCCAGATGGGGGTACATCAAAGAAAAGAACAGAGGTTAGAAAAATGCTCCGGAGTGGACATGCTCTTCATGACCTGACCACTGCTAATTAACTCAATAGAGGCATCATTTATATACAATAAAACAGTTGTTATTGTATGTGAGTTCGACATGTTTTGATGTATACACATACCACAGCACCGATATTACAGTGTTTTGAGAGGTGTTCCTATTTCCTAGCCACATAGTCTTGCCACCTCCCTTTCCCAGCAGGCCCTGGGTTAACTACACTCTGAAATTGTCTTTGCTCCAGCAGCAAGTCTCAAGGAAGTGCTTCAGCACTTCAGACCCTGAGGCAGACACTTGACCCTGAACCTAGTTATGACAGACCTTGTTAATGGGATACAGGACAGGATCTGGAGAAATGTGACATAGACATGACCAGAGAGGTCCTGCTGCCTGGTAACACAAAGGCGATGGAAGAATGACTCAGCTCCTGGAAGCAGGCTCGACCTTCCAAATGCAGGGCAAAGCCAAGGAACGTTGATAATCACAGGACAGTCTTCCATTAGTCACCTATGGTTTCAGAAGAGTAGAGCAAAGGTGGGGTGTGGAGCTGAAGTCAGAACTTAGAAAGCGTTGGGAGAAGGAGCTGCAGGAAGAGTCTATAATTCCCAAGATCCACCCCCAAGTTTGGTACACAGCGTACGCTTAATATTATTATCTCTGATCATAAGATAACTTTGCAGAGATGTGGCTTCCTCGGGACAGCTACTTACACTGGAGGAACCAACCTGTCCAAGCAAGTCCTGGTATAAAATTAATCAGGTTCTCGTGGCTGACTCTGGTTCTTCACAGGCAAGTTCTGACACACTTAACCATAGGAAACTTTATAAGTTTTCCAATGCAAGAGCCAAACAGCTAATGGTTCTGCATTACCCACTTAAAAAAAAAAGAAAGAAAGAAAGAAAAAGAAAATCAAAGAGAAACATTATCCATACAACATTTGGAAAATATGAATTGCCAATGGCTCTGGGCACATGGAAAGAAAACCAAGCTAAGATAAATATTAAGCAATATAAGATCCCCGTTTCATGTCTACTTTAATTATTCTGTTACAAGCTTTATTCTAAATGCTTATTTTAAAATCCCAGATGACTGAAAAAAAATAAAGTAAAAAGATGCAACTTCCAGTGGAAATTAACATCTAGTGGAAAGCTATTTTTGAGCATTTTATACAGTGGCATTTTTAATGTTTGAGTAGTATTTTTCCTCCAGTGGAAACCACAGTTGTTTTGGAGAGAGTGACGATGTCACCCAAATAGCTTGTTAAAGTGAGCCCTTCCATCCTAAAACTCATTCTGAGACTTTTCTCACTCACCTTTCATCAAATGGACCTATTGACTTAGGACATGAAGAGGAGAGGAGAGGAGAGGAGGCAACGGGAGGAGAGAAAAGCAGAGCGACAAGACAGACAGATACACACAGAGAAAGAAGGGGAGAGACAAACAGACACAGAGACAGACAGAGATAGAGACAGAGACAGAAACAGAGGCTTTCCTTGTGCTATGGAGACAGAATTGGATGAAAAAAGTACAAAAATCCTGGAACATTCACCATCCAACAAGAGCCTCTGGTTTAGAAATGTCTGGCCAGATGTCCAGCAGATCATGGTCAAAGCTTGACGATGCTTCTCCTCCAGAGACAGGAACAAATTTTAAAATTTGGCTTCAAGTAATCTACACGATATTAATTTGTATCATGACCGTAACATCCTCAGACTGCAGATGCAGTCATAAAACTCCTCCTACATTATAGAAGCCTTAAAGTGGAGTGCTAGGAAGATGGCATCGTGGTTAAGAGTGCTGGTTGCTCTTCCAGAGGACCTGGGTTGGATTCCTAGCACCCATATGGTGAATTACAACCTGTAACTCCAGTCCCCAGGGTCTGACACTCTCTTCCTGCCTCCATGGGCACCAGGCATGCCCAAGGTGCACACACATACATGCAGACAACACCGACATATATAAAATAAAAATAAATTTAAAAAAATAATTCAAAGAATGATAATACACATTTTACTATTCACTGTGATAAAAATCAGACAGAATTTAAGCTGATTCATACCGGATTGTGAAATTGTTAATCATCTGCCATGAAGCAACTTAGCATTCTTGCAGCTGAGAAAATTGTGTATGATGTAAACTTGGAGTCTTATCTCTCTAGACAGTGAACACTAAGGAAAGTAAAAGCTAATTTTTAAACTAGGATAGCAATTCTCTCTATTTCAGGGTGAAAGCTTATATAACCATATAAGGAAATTAATATACCTTGCCCAGGGAAAATTGTATCAGCTTTGCCTTTCTGTAAAAACATTTTTTGTTCAGTTTAGCTAGAGGAACGTAGTTTGATTTGAGATCAAATCCAAATGACCATTATTCATAAGTATCAAGTCTTTATGTTAACTGTAAAAATCTTGTGATTTCACAGTCTGTTTCATCATAGGTCAGGTATGGTGGTACGCAATGTGTTTCTAATTTTTGGGAGGGAGAGGTGAGAAAAGCAGTAGCTTAAGGTTAGCCTGATCTACATAGATGGTTGAGGTCTAGCCTAAGTTACATGAAACCTGATCTTAAAAAAATTATATTTGTATGTGTATTTATAATATTATTGTGTAGAAAATTCATCAGATAGATGACGTATACTATCATTTGCACATAAATGAAAGGGCAGGAACTAGAGACTAATAGAATGACCAGCTTACAATTACTGTCAGCCTTGAACAACCCAGGCCTGAATATATTGATCAACTTATTTGTATATGTTTTTATTGTGAGATATGTGACAATTTGAAAAAACTTACAGACTGCATAGACATTAAAGTAATTAAGCAAAAGGTATGTCGTGAGTATATAAGTAAATAAGTGTATGTAAGCAATAAGCTAGTTTATCACATACTACTGTAAACATGTATAAATCTTATCTGAAAGTTAAAACTTGGCAAAGCTTACAAAGTACAGACTGAACAAGTGCAGACACCATGCATGGCTCCATTCACAGCGAAAAGAAATGTGAATAAACATAAAGAATGCAAATTGAGTCATCTCTGAATACAATGTACAGACCCACATGTGGTCCTGGCATAACCCATGTGCTTCTGCTGCTATCGCTGTGTGCTCAGGTGCTGTAAATGTCTGATTCAAAGAATGTAATGTGAGGATACGTTATCTCCATGTGAGCAGTAATCATGGCTTGCAATGGAAAATAATCTTTCATGAGCTGGGGAAATGGCTCAGTAGGTAAAGTGGCTGCTAGACAAGCACCAAGACGTGAGTTCAAGTCCTTAGAATGCATGTGAAGCCTGGTATGGTACTGTGTGCCCAGAGCCTTAGCTTACAACCAGGTGGGCGGGGGAGGGTTGGGGGGGGGAGGAAGAAAGAAAAAAATAGTTGGTAGACTATTTTAGAGCACACCCCCATATACCAGAGCTTTGAGCTTTCCCCATACAAGTATCACAGTAGCTTGAGTTGCAAAGGGTGTGGCACAATCCAGAACCCCGTTTCTCCTGCTCCTTAGCTCTCAATTTAGTTCTTTTACCTGTCTAATCATTAACTCTCAATATACAATGTGATCATCAGAGTCCCTGCCTCACTGGGCTATCCTGGAGCTTTGCTGAGAAAGCATGGGTAAAATGCATAGCCCGGATTTAGAATGAAAAAAAAAAAAAAAGCATTTATGTATCTGGTACCAATCCTAACTTATACAACTGCCAAGATGAAAAAGCATTCTGGCTTCTTAGAAATTCTCAAACGACACACAAGCATACAGATTTAACTCAATTTCTGTTTGACTATAATGGAATGGATCCTTAATAGAAAGATAGAGGGCAGCGACCTAAGCTTACATGTTGGTGTGGTGTGTGATAGAGGACCGGAGGCAGGGAAGGCAGATTTACACACATTCCTTCGGTTCATCTGAGTGCTTCCTCAGAGATGGTGACGTCATTTACTTTTGAGACAGGTGAATTTAACAATTCAAAATTTAATCCACGGGTGAAGAAATATGGTGAAACCTTGCAAGGGTCTAGGTCAAGAGAGAAGTTACCACTGATTTTCAAAGATGAGACTTGTGTCCCATTCTCTCATGTCTTCCCTTTCTAGAATCCTCTTGAGTTGTGGAGGTTTTTTTTGTTTTGTTTTGTTTTTTTGGGTTTTTTTCTTCTGAAACAGGGTTTCTCTGTATAGCCCTGGCTGTCCTGGAACTCACTCTGTAGACCATGCTGGCTTCGAACTCAGAAATACGCCTTCCTCTGCCTCCCGAGTGCTGGGATTAAAGGCGTGTGCCACCACTGCTCTGCTCGAGTTGTGTCTTTTAAGACTTCCCCATCTGACTGTGATGTCAGAATAATATCTGAGAACCACTTTCATTTCTAGTCAAAGAAACCCTTGATCAGGCCTCATCTCTACAAATTTAAACCTGCTTTATTCACCAAGATTTGAACAGCTAGCCTTAAAGCAATCTCTCTCTTTTTTCTTTTAGCCATTATACTTTATTTCCTAGAGAAAATGTAAGTTTACCGACAAATTAAACAGAAAGTGCAGAGTTCCTACAAACTGCCTTTTTTCTCACACACCCCAAACCCTGATGAATCATCTTGGCTCCCTTGTCAAAGATGGAGTGGCCATTTCGTTTGATTCTGTTTCTGGCCTGTCAAGTCTTGGAGGTCCATTTGTTTATTCTTTACCACACTGTCTTGATTACACTAGTTTTATAGTAAGTCGTAGTCAGATGGGGGTCACTCTTTTGAATCTGTTTTTCTCCTGTAGTCTCTGTTCTGGTCTCTACCTTATTGATTTTAGGACTAGTTTAGTAATAACCACAAAGTAAGTTGTTGAAGGTTTTACTAACCTGCATTGAATCTACAGACCGGTTGGATTGAAAGGAACTTGGTAATAACGGTGTAGTTGCACCGCTCCATTTCCTTGGGTTTTCTTTGTGCTTGCTAAACATCAACATTTTGCAGTTTTCCTCCTGTAAGTCACATACAGATTTTGTTCTATTTATCATCAGGTATAGCTCCTTTTTGTGTTAGTATAAATGATACTGTTTGAAATTCACATCTAGTTGTTTATTTTTCTATGGATGGAGGAGATTGATTCATATATTAAATGTATCCTGCAACCATGTTATAGTGGCTAATTTGTTTCCGAGTCTTTATGTGTGTGCCTATGTGAGAGTGTGGTGTGTGTGTGTGTGTGTGTATCTATGTATGTGTGTGTGTGTTTGTGTATGTATGTATATGTGTAAGTGTGTTTGTGTATGTATGCGTGCTTGTGTGTATGTGTGCATGTGTATATGTTGCAGGAAATATTTAAAAAGTGAGCCAGCATGTTCCCGCGCTAGTGCAGGCACCAGTAGACCACAGGGCTCTAGATGGGTGATCTCAACACCGTGGTCTCCTCCTCTCGCTGCCACACAATGACCACCCATCCCACAGTCAATATGTTTGTGAGTGTATGTGTGTGTTTGTGTTTCTGTGTGTGTTTGTTTGCATGTGTGTGTGTGTGTGTCTGTGCCCATGAATGCATCCATATGTGGAGGCCAGAGGTTGACACCAGGGATCTTTTTCTACTTTCCACCTATTTATTTATTTATTTATTTATTTATTATCTATCTACTTATTTACATTCAAGACAGGGACACTCAGTGAATCTAGAGCTTTCCTTCTAGGCTAGCTGGCCAGAGAGACTCCAGGATTCCCTTATCTGGGCTCTCCTAGCACTGAGGCTATGGGTATTGGTCCCCTCGCCTGGCCTGGCTGTTACATGGATTCTGGGGAATCCAAACTTTTGCTTGAATGGCAAGCGCTTAACCAACGACGTTAGAGGTTCTCAACCTTCCTAATGCATCAAGCCTTTAATACAGTTCCTCATGTTGTGGTGACCCCCACCCCCAACCACAAAATTATCCTCATTGCTTCTTCATGACTGTAACTTTTCTATTGTTACAAAATCATAATGTAAATAGCTTTTGAAAATAGAGGTTGGTGGGGGGTCGTGACCCACAGGTTGAGACTCACTACACTGAGTCTCTCCTCAGCCCAGCATTCTACTTAAAAAAAACTTTTTCGTGGTTGCCTTGGAGTTTGCAGCATACATTTATGACTAATCTAGTTCCAGTTCCACTTCCAAATATTATCTTGCCTCACTGGCAATGCTAGTGACTTATACCAGTTCCTCGTTCTTTCCCCGTCCATCCATTTCCAACTCCTGATCGCTCATTCCCCTCTCCTGTAAGCAAGAAGCCAGAATACATTTTCTCTGCCAGTTTTCTGGGCAAACTGTTACCGTGTTAGAGCAATTAAAGGTAAGCAAGAATGAGGTATTTTCTTTTTCTTTACTCCGTTCCTTCTGTGTTTTTCTTTTTTATGAGGTTTCAGTTTTCGGATCTATGCTATTTTCAAGATCTTTTAGCGTTTCTGACAGGCTGGCAGCAACTCACTTTAGTTTTGCTGCCTGAGAAAGTCGATCTGACTTCACTTTGAAGGAAGGAGAATGCTTTGACTTTTCCACTCTTCTGACAGATAATTTTACCAATTTTAGATTGGTGGTGGTGGTGGGTCTTCTCTTCTTCGGGCGTTTTAAATATTCTATCCTTCTGTCTTCTTGCTAGGAAAGCTTTGGCAAAAATCTTGATGCAACTCTCATCTTTGTTTCTGTATAAGATGTTTTGATTCTACAGTTCAAATACACTATTCCTAGGTGCCAGGTTTGTTTTTTGTTTGACTTCTCTAAAATCCCAGCACCTATGGCTTGATTTTTGTCAGTAATTTTTGAAAATCCTGAGCTATTAATTTTCTGGTATCCCCCTTCTCCTGTTACAGATTGATATCATCTTTTGTCATTATCCTAAGCCCAGTTGTTAGGAATTATCCCCTCCCCCTTTTTGCATGGCATTTCAATTCTCAAAGTTTGTATTGACATATCTTCCAACTCATGCATTTCTTCTCTGCTGATGGGCCAGCTCAGGTACCCTATTTCCATGTCCAGCACTTGCTGTTCTTTTTAAGCCTTGTGTACGTACAGTACCTGCATTGCTCACCTGATGTTAGGTGCTGTCCACATTTCCCAATGCACCAAGTCATGTGTTAACTGGCTATTTTAAATGCCTGGTCTCTTCTGCATTTAATCTTGATTCTGGTGGTGGTTGTCTCATCATTTGAAGCCATGGCTGGTGTGTGTGTGTATGTGTGTGTGTGTGTGTGTGTGTGTGTGTGTGTGTGTGTGAGAGAGAGAGAGAGAGAGAGAGAGTGAGAGAGAGAGAGAGAAAACACGTATATAAGAGGATTCACATGTACGGGGTGTGTGTGCTTGTGGAAACCATGAGGTTGGCATCAGGTGTCTTCCTCAGGCACTTTCCACCTTTTTTTTTTTTTTTTTTGAGACAGGGTCTCTCACCAATTTGTCTAGCCTTACTAGCCAGGGAACCCCAAAGACTCCTCCTGCCTCCACCTTCCCAGCATTGAGATTACAGAAACATGCTGTTCTCTTCTCTGCATGGATTGTGGGATTGAACCCAAGTCCCCATGCTTGAGGCATAAGCTCATGACCAACCAAGCCATCTGTCCAACCCCCTCCTCTGCTTTTGTTTTTCTTTTTCTCCACCTACCCTTTATTTTGCCTTGGCACTTCTTATTTGAAAACAGATGAGCTATATTAGGAACGTGGTAGACAGGCCCATACAGTACACAGCTTCAGTGTGACTAGGAGTTAGGCCATTATTATTGGCTGAAGCAATTGGAGACTAAAATTTCCTCTATTGTCTATGTTTTTGTTTGCTATGTTGTCTTTGGGGGTCCCTGCATGCTCCTACAATAGCGTGAGAGGCCTGAGTTCTTTTAGGTGTGGTGTTCTGCCATTATAGAGGCAGGCACTCCGATGTGGTGAGAAGGCGAAGGGGTAGGGCAGCATTCTGCAGTCCTGTGACTGGGTGTCAGTTGGGTTGTTGCTCTGAGCATCTCCCTTTTCCTACGGTGAGGTTAGAACTGGGCTGGGACTGGCGCTTCCCTTTGCTTAGAGTTAAGTGACTTTGGTAGGCCCCCAATTGGTAAGGTGCCAATAATTCATTTTTCCTGGAGGGCTGTTGAGCCTAGTGGGGAAGGAGAGATCTAGAAGTATTCAGTTATTATTTTTATTTTACTTTTGTATTTTCTATTGTGTTTTAAGGGTTACCATACAAAGTGGTGGGTTGTACTGTGACACTTTCATAAAACATACATGTCATCACACTGTTACTGCCCTCATTGCTGTCCCCTGGTCCCCACCTAGCTTTCCCTCCTTTCCAGTAGCCCCTCTTCCTGCCTTCATGTCGTGTTGTAGATTCCATTGCCCTTTTTGCCACCCCCACCCCCACCCCCCAGTGTTCCTTACAGACTCCCTTTAAATCTCTTTCTTCTTCTCTTAGTCTAAGAGCATTTTTTTTTCTGAGACAGGGTTTCTCTGTGTAGCCCTGGCTGTCCAGGAACTCACTCTGTAGACCTCGAACTCAGAAATCCACCTGCCTCTGCCTCCCGAGTGCTGGGATTAAAGGCATGCGCCACCACGTCCGGCTCGTCTAAGAGCATTTTTAGAGGATCACATACCACCCGCATATGCATGTGCATACCCCTCTGACAAAAGCAAAAGGACAGTGGTCTCAGATTTTCATAGCTGGAGCTGGTTGTGTTCCTAGAGGGAAATTCAGACGTCTTAAAACAGCAAACCTCAAGGAAAGTACATAGGGGAGAGAGAGCATCTGGAGCTTTAAGTTTGCACGTTGCTCTGTGCTGTGACCGGTGGGTGAGTCCTGGGACTGCAGTTTCAAGTGCTCCTGCTCTGGCTGTGGCACTGGCTCTGCTCCCAGTCACTGGGATCTCCTGGTGTGCTGCATAGTTTTGTCAACTTGACCCAAGTCAACTGTGAGGACGGACCTTCAGTTAAGCAAATGTGGGCTGTAGGTAAATTAGTGATTGATGGGGGAGGACCTAGCCCATTGTGGGTGGTCCCATCCCTGGGCTGGTGGTTCTGGGTTCTATAAGAAAGCAGGCTGAGCAAGTCACAAGGCGCAGGCCACTGAGCAGCACCCCTCCATGGCTTCTGCAGCAGGTTTCTCCCTGTTTGAATTCCTGCCCTGACCTCCTTCAGTGCTGAGCACTGATTTGAAAGCATAAGCCAAAAATACCCTTTCCTCAGCAAGTGGCTCTCCTCCCCCCGACCCCCCCAGTGTTTATTACAAGGATAACCCTAACTGGGACAGCTGTTGAGCTGTGATTGTCTATGTCTGTCTGTCTCTAACTTTTAGGACAGTAGTTCCTCTATGACTTCAATTCTGATTAGATAACTATAGATTTCAGTTTGATTAGCTTGTCCCTTGTCATGGAGATGGAAATGACAATTTTGGGGTTTGTTTTTGTGTGTGTTTGTGTGTGTGTTGTAGTTTGGTTTGGGTGGTACTGAATATTAAACCCAGTTTATGTTAGGCAACAACTTTACCAATCAGCTATACCCCCAACAAAAGACTCCTAAGCTCTTTGCATATCAGACAGAAAACAGGAAAGTCCTTAGCATTTCTTTGAGAATTCTTTTTAAAGAAGCCTGTCCAGGCTGGTCACATAGAGTAGGGTTAAGATCACTGGCCATGCCAACCTAGTGGCCTGAGCTCCATCTCTGGATGGAAGGCAAAACTGACTCCTGAAAGTTCTCCTCTGACCTCCATGGGTGTGTCACTTTCAGAATGAGAAAGTGCTACTTTCAAATTTTCTATTTGTATTTTGCATAAACTCAGACAATCTACATCTGTACTTTTTTTTTGACTCCTGTTAAGAAAAAAATGTTTAATACTTCCATTTTCTAAACACATTCTTCCCAAATTATATGCTTTTATCATTGTTATTGTTACAAATACACAAAGAAAAAGGAGAAGAGGAGAAGGAGGGGTGGAACGAGGACGAGGTAGAGGAAAAGGAACAGCAAGAGCAGATGCAAATACTAAGCCAGGAGTCACTTTGAACACTCATCTTCCCGGCAGTTTGGATTCCTTTAAACTGTGTGCACTTGGCTTGTTTCACTTTTAGAAGGCTCATTGCTCCATATTTTTTTGTAGTAATTTAAATTCAAATTTTGCCCTGACTCCCTGGTGAGTCACTGCCAATTAGGTCAAAGGTTATTGGAGTCATTTTACAATGTCCTCTTAAACTCCTTAGTAAGGTCTGCAAAGCGAGTTGGAGTGGACCTTGGACAGTTGTGCAGATTGTGAAATGAGGAAAGAAGCCTGCTCACCCAGATGTACTTATTTGGTAGCAACAGAAATGCATGTGTTGATAGGTAGCTCATAAAAAAGAGTGGTTTTAATTTTATTCAATAGGAATATTTGCCTTTTAGGGATCTGTTAGCAGGATTATCAGAATTAGGAGATAGTATTTGGCACTTTTGTATCTTAACTACTTGGTTAAATATTACTGCTATCCATGGTTGTATCTATTTATGCACAAAATATGATAATTTGTAAAAATTTTACAAAGGGAAACAGAAGCTTGAGGAAATTGTAATACATTCTCAAATATATCTTGTCCACTGAATTATCATTCTGTTTAAACTTTCCAAAATGCTTTTAAAAAACCAAACCTTTGAGTTAGACCTGCTATTATGAAATGCTCATATTTTTATTCCAAGAACATTATATTCTACAGCTGTGATCCCTGACCAGCGAGAACTGCTTAAGTTATAAGACAAGAAACAATTGGTGCTTTCAGTAACTGCCCTCATTTATGGAGATGCAAACATCCTGGGAAGTTACAATGTCAGGGGAAAAAAGGGAGTCTGTAAGTATTTACACTAACTCCACTGGCACTCTTGAACAGTTGAAACTGGTCAGACTACAGAGGCACGACCAACTGCCACTAGCATGAATTTGGGGAATAACAAGAACAATACCCCCACAGCATTTAACAGTGGCTTCCTATTGCCCTACGGGGTTTCAAGTGCTTTCTGTGTGTTATAATCATCCCTAGTGCTGCAGCATAAGTACCATCTTCTCCATTTTACAGATGAATAAACTGAGGCACAGCAAGGTTAAATGATTGTGACACTGGTGCTTACAACCTTGCTCACTCTGAATTCCGCAGCCATTGTTGTTCTTAACACTCTATTTTCAGGGTGTTACACTATATATATATATATATATATATATATATATATGTTTCCATGATTAAAAACAAAACAAAATGAAAAACAAGTAATTAGTTGTGGTCTTTTACTCTTTTTATATATACCCTGTAGCTCTTTCGGAGGTATGTTCTAGATTTCAAACAAAAATAGTGCTCAAATCAATTTATATAGTCTTCACTTCTTTTTTGAAGCCAAGGTCTTGTGCTCTACTACTGAGCTAAATCTCCAGCCATAATCATATCTTTATGAGTCTATTGAGATGCTTTATGCATTGTTTATTGTCTTATTAGACCTGGACATTATGTATATTTTTAGAGGGCATTGTTTCTGGATTTGAATGCAATTTAAATGGACCACAGATATCTACATTATACACTCCAAAGTTAGATTGTAACAATGTACTAACAAGGCAAAGAAGAGATATTAAACAGTCTAGTGTCAGGTCAGTTTCAGAGACCCCAGATTCAGACTCAGCTGTGTCTACAACACGTGTGTGTGTGTGTGTGTGTGCATGTGCGTGTGTGTGTGTACACGGGCACGCAGTGTTCCTTTCTTGGGCTTGGAATAATTTAAAAACAAACAAACACCATACCCACAGACCTAGCATGTATGCTTGCAAAGACCAACCAAAAGTGATGGCTTTAACGCATAGCTCCAAGCATAACAGGTGAGCAGTCCTGTCAAGGTCTGTAGGTTGGAGGACTCGTTCTTCTTTCAGTCTAAATAGTGAAGTAAACTCATTCTGAAACAATTCTTGCACCTTTTCTGTATCCATTTAAGATGATCTTTGTCATTTTTTTTAAAGCAACATGAAAGCAAAATAAGTCTATTCAATGCCTTTTCCTGTCTTGTCAAATTCAGGCTTGTGCTCTCACTTACTGAAGCTGTTGTTTATTTGTAAACTCTTAAGATAGTTTATTTTTAAATGGCCCCGCAACTTCACTCCCCTTGAGAGGTTTTGCAAGACGGATTTCTTTTATATTTCTATTTGCATTTGCTCAGTAGTCAAACTTTGGCCCAGAAAATCTTGATCACTTGGAGATTTCCCTTGTTCTGTGGCAGAGAGCGGAGACTGAGTTGCGTCCGGTCACCTGGGAAGGAGGGACTCCACTCTAACACCAGGAGGGCTGGCTGCCAGAACGCAAAGTTGGCTTTTTTTTTTCCAACTGGAAACTCAGGCGGGATGGGCGGCGACCGGGTCCAGCCACGCAGCCAGAGCACTCTACAGAGAGCCGGGGCGGTGTGAGCCAGGCTCGGACCCAGGCTCGGCAGCCCACTCGCTCCAGCAGCACCTCCCAAAGCCAGACGCAGCTTTCCATCGAAGGCACAGAGTCCCCCCCAGACCTGGGCTCAGCCGCTGCCACCGCTCGCCCCTTTCTCTTCCCTCCCTAGCCGCACACAAACGAGCACGTGAGCGGGGCCGCTCGTCCCAGCTGGGGCTCAGCTGACCTCCTCCTGATTGGCTGAGAGCAACGTGGGCTGGGGTGGGGCCTGGCCGCCTGCGTCCTTCACCATTGGCTCTCCGGGAACCCGCCTCCGCTCAGGTGAGGCGGGCCCGCGGGCGCGCGCGCCGGGGGGGGGAAGCTGAGCGGGCGCGCGCACCCCTCGGCTTTTCCCCTCCCCTCGCCCGCGCGCGCCCGAGCGCGCCTCCGCCCTTGCCCGCCCCCTGCCGCTGCCTCAGCGCCTCAGTGCACAGAGCCTCCTCGGCTGAGGGGACGCGAGGACCTTCCTCGCCGCCGTCGCGGGCAGTGTCTAGCCAGGCCTTGACAAGCTAGCCGGAGGAGCGCCTAGGAACCCGAGCCGGAGCTCGGCGAGCGCAGCCTGCAGCTCCCGCCTCGCCGTCCCGGGGGGCCGTCCCGCCTCCCACCCCGCCTCTGGACTTGTCCCTTTCTCCGCGCGTGCGGACCGAGCCGGCGCTTAGGCCCGAGCGAGCCCCGGGGGCCGCCGGCCGGGAAGACAACGCGGGCACCGATTCGCCATGGAGGGCGCCGGCGGCGAGAACGAGAAGAAAAAGTAAGCCGGGCCGCCGCGTTCCGTGGCTTTTTTTTTTTTTTTTTGTCTCCGCTCCCCTTCCGTCCCCCCCCAGCCTCACGCGCCGGGCTCCCCCGCGGTCCACGTCGCCATCTTGGCGCGGGGGGTGGGAGTCGCGGGCCCAGCGCTCGGCGGGGCTGGGGTCTCCGCCCCGGACACCCGCCCCGCGCCGTCGCAGCCCAGCCTGCCCCGCGCGCCCATCCCGCCGAGCCGGCCAGGGCCGAGTACGCCCCTCGCTCCCGCGCCTTCCCACCCCGTCCTCCGCGTTAGCCGCGAGCAGCCGGCCCCGGGCGGACCCTGTGCGCGCTGCCAGCTTCCTGGGGTCGAGGCCCTCCGGGGCCGATCCGGGGCTCCCCCGAGCCGCCTCGCTGCCCCGCCGCCGCCGCTGCCTTTGGAGGTTAGGGAGTTTCTTCGGGACCCCCGAAGACGCTAACTTTCTAGTTTGCACGTGCGGATTTGGTTGTAATCTGGAAAAACTTGTCTCCATCAGACTAACGGGAATTTAGGAAAATGGCATCATTTTAAACAACTTCCAATTTCTACAAACTTGTGTTTGCATCACCTATCAGGAGAGCCCTGACGTTATGCATCAATATCTGGATGCCTCGTTCACTCCTGAAAATAACTTACGGATAGTTTTGGTTAAACTTAGGCCGATAATTTAATGGGGGAGGGGAGCTGTATATAATAAAAACCGTCGGTTAAAATACTACATATTTATTGGAACACCTGAAAAGAATTGTATCCAGAAACCAAACATCTGAAGTGTGAAATCTTCTATGAGAATTCAGTGTAAGTTTATGAAGCATCTTGTGGTTTGAGTCTAAGGAGAACATTATAGAATTGAGTACAGCTAGTGGTGGTAAGATCGACCCCTGCCGCCAGCACACAATTTTGTCTACTTCGATATTTTAACCTTGAGAAAATCAGTTTAAGGAGTTGAAAGTTTGTAGTAAGAGCTGTGGTTACAAGGCTGGCTTAATTTACTGTTAAGTCCTTCTAGTTTTCTGGAAGAGATTAATTCCCCTTATCCATATCAGCAGAAGAGATAAACTTACTCATTTTTCTGCTGTTCTGGACATCCCTTCCTTGTTTTGGTCTTTATTCCATAGAAGGTCCAGGTCTTAGTTTGTGTGCACCCAAAGGAAGCACTTTGGAAATGTTTTAAAGTGATCATGCAAGTCTAGACTTAACCCCACGAGTTACCAGAATTAGTTGCAATTAATTTTGCAGAAGTGACTACAATGCTTTTGATGAAATGATTGCCTGCTATTCTCTAAACCTTAGGCAGATTGCCATTGTGTACTTACTGTCCTCATTAAATGCTAAATTATATTAATACACCAAGTTATACACCAATCACTTCTCTTTGATATACGCTGATGTTTTTTTAAATTTTAAATCAAAAGTAGTTTCATAATGGATAAGTAAGTTAGTTGTGTATCGGGCCCAGTTCTAAATGGTTTTTAGGCTTTCCTCAGAGCCATCTGTTAATTTTTTTCTTGTTTGAGATGTTAGCAGCTTTAGATCAGATGGGATTATATTTCTTAATATAGAAGTTCTTAATATCACTAAAAGATAATAAACATGAATGGTGGGCCACTCATCAACCCTTAGGTGCCACTTATTAAATATGTCTTCTTGTAATCACAATTTCGTTGAAAGATTGAGAAGTAAAATTTTTCTTTCTTCAATTATTCCACCTTAAATGAGCCTCCAAAGTGAACACGGGGGAAAGGATTTTGCTTTTTTTAATACAGAGTATAGAAAACTCAAACCTTGAAGATTTGGAAGAAAGCAGAACAGAAAATGCATAATAGATTTAATAGTAGGTATGTGCTGTTGACACCTGGCTGTTAGGGCTGAACTTGATTGATCTAGTATGTGTATGGATTCTTAGATTTCAAAAGAATGTCAAGCTCATTCTGTTTCTAGCTGAACTTTTCAAAGCCCCCCCCCCAAATTAAGTCACTAAAGTAAAATCTCTTAAAGACATTTCCTAATTTCTCCCTTTTAGTTTTGATCACTAAAAATCAAGAAATTAATTTATTAATAAAATGTAGCTTTCCCCCTTATCTGAGGAATCAGTAGTCTACTGATTTAGGGGATAGGAATTCAGGAGCAGATGGATACCCACAAGTTGGAGTCCCAAGCCTTTCCACTTATGATTGTTGGCAAGTTACTGAATACTTGTGGATTATATGGACCCCCCCCCCTCCAAGAGGATACTACCCTTCTGAAAATAAGGTAGTATTTAGATAATGCATTTAAGCCCTTAGGCCAGCATATGGAATGAGAGGCTTTATAACATTTTATATACTTGGAAATAGATGTTAACTGTTATAACATCTATAACAGTCTGTTATAGTTCAGACTTTCATAATCTTCAAACCTTTCTTCTGTGCCTTCGTGCATTTTATTTTTCTTATCAAAAAAAGAGAAGACTGGCTCTGAATTCAAAGGCTGGAAAGAGTTCTTTCCTGCTGAAGCCCTGTCCTTGGACCATGGCATCTAGCATTAGTTGTTTGATTGAGCATATGATAGACTCTAGACACCTCATCAAGTTCCCCATCCCAGTGTTTCCTCCCTAAATAGGTCATTCTGAATCTACTCTGGGCTCTAGTCATAAGCATATGCTAATCATGCGGTTCACTCTAGCAAGAGACACCTAAGGAAATGTAGGGTTAGAACTGGTAGTAGCTTACTTTTTTTTTTTTCTTTGTTCTGATGCTCACTTTTTTTGAGTAGACAAGTGTAAATACTATTTTCTGCAGGAATTTAATAGCAATATGTTGCTTAGTACACTTTCTTATTTATTGTTACTTCTTAGTTGTCCACTCCAAAAGCATCTTGTGAAGTCTAGAGATTATCCCAACTTTCTGATGATGTGCAGGCTCAAGGTTTAGATACTGTTCTTACATTCCAGTGTTTTGTATGCCAAGGATGGTATATAGGAGGCTAAGACAGATTAGTCTCTTGACTTTTGTTGTTGTCAAGAATTTAAAACAGTTTATGATGTTGGTTGTATGATAATTATTTCCATACATGAATAGTAGAGATTTGGGTTAAAAGATGGATATCTGAAACACTCATAACATTTTTAAGTCTGTCTCCTCACTAAGAGAAAGTAACCTTATATATCTGTGGGTTGAACCAAGAAACTGATTTTAACTTACAAGAAAAAAGTTTGTTTCAGTACCCCTCCCTTTGGGACTAGACAGCAATAGGTAGGTTTTACCTAGCCATCTCCTGCTTGTAGTATAGGTATTTATTGCATATTTTCTGCTTGACTCTGAAGGGTTTAACAAGCCAATGTTGTCATTGCTCAGCATTTTTGGTAAAAGTATAGTGAGAATGTTTAATCATAAAAATTTAATTATAGCAATTTTGTTTCCATCTCTTGAAGTATCAAGAATGAACTACTTGGTGTGTGTATTGAATTTGATATTAAAGTTCATGGTTTCTCCAATAAAAATAAAAAGACTCATCTGTTTGCCAAACATAGTCTTTTAGACAAATGTAATATAAAGAATTCCAAATTATAAAACAAAAATCCAAAGAGATTACCTCATGACTTTCTCTCTATAGTGTTTAAAGTGATTGTGATTGTCTTATTTAGTTGTTTAAAAAACTAACAACCTATTCTGTTCTAGCCATTTCTAAGTGTAAATTTTAGCTGTGGCAAATTTTGTCATGTAACCAACTTTTTCTTCTTGCAAAACAGAATCTATGGCCATTTTACAGCTCCCAGTTTCCCACTAGCTTTAGCTTCTGGTGCCACCATTCTGAATCTCTGAATCATAAACCCGAGCACTCTAGATAGATACCTCATAGAACTAGAATCATGGTGGGTTTTGCCTTTCTGTGGAATTCACCTCAGATGATTCATTTACAAACAGAACAAAATGTCTAAGAACAGTTTGTAAGTAAAAGCTTTTAAAAAGAATGTTAAAATACCTTTAAAGTAGGAATGAAATTTTTCTAGTAACCTGGAAAGAGTTGGTCTCTTAAAATTTTCTCAGAAATATTTAGTGTCAACTAATATATGCCTGTTCTATTGAAGATACAACCCCATTTAAGATAGTAATTAAAATGGTATCATTTTATAAAACAAAATGTTCCCGTTTAGTTGTTCTGCCCAGCTCCACTATCATTTATTAGTGTTTTCTTATTAAATTCTACTTGGTTAGAATACTAAATATAAAGATTATTTTAAGGTATCATTTTGAAATTTTATTTTCCTTGTTAATAGGAAAAAGCTAGTGGTGGAATATAGCTTATGTTTAGAATCGTCATAATTAGACAAAGTAAGTGTTCTTCAATGGTGCTGTTTTCACTGATGAATTACAAATGTTATGTATTTGCCCCCTTTTCCTGATAGTTTGTGAAGATATGTTTGCCCAACTAAAAACACTGGTAAAAGTAAGCAGAGTTTAAGGGGAAACTTGGAGTCTTAAAGTAGTGTTTTAGTTCTTATGGGCCTTTTCTTATAAATTTAGATACCAAGCAAGTTTCTATAAAGAGATACCTCCTGTTTTCCATTCTAAAATTGGGTATGTGTTTCTATAGGCAAAGTCCCAAATAGACTGAGTTTGAAGAACATCTAATAGGGAATACGGATGCACATGAGCCCTAAGTATTCGAGTGAACAAATCAAATAACTGATGGATAATTGGATGAGCAAAGAGAATACAGAGGATTTTAAAGGCTGCTTTTTTTTTTTTTTTTAAGTTTTCCTGTATCCTCTGGTTATTTTTTCATAAAAACTGTTCTTTTGCTTTGGAATTCTCATAGGTTTTTAATCTTGAATTTTAATTTCTGTCACCTTTTTGATACTTTTTCTATTTATTAGAATCAGGCTAGAGGACATATTTTATTGATAAACATGGCTGTGTTATGTCCAAGGCCTGGGAAGTAAGTTAGTATCATTTAAGGTATGTTAAAAATGCCTCTCAGTTCTCCATGTTCAGAACACTGAGGAAACATGAAGCATCTGTGTATTGTTGCGGAAGATCTGCTAGATAAACAAGTGGAAAGTATTCATTCTTGTTTCATTTTTATATTTCATATTCATTTATTGAATATGTGTGTTTCACCTGTCTCTCTCAAGTGGGTAACTGCATGTTCTCTGAAGCCTGACTGCCAAAGATTCCACTGTGTAACAATGGGTAAAATACTTCTCATGTCTGTTTCTTGTGTTACGTGCATTAAATATATGTATCCTTATGAAAATATGATACATATCAAATAAAATATTGATGATAGCTGTTAATTGTGAAGGCATTTTGCTGATGGAATAAAAGTGATTAAAATAGAAATACTGCTTTAAAAAGTTGATCTACTGGAAAGGTCATCCTTGGGACAACCATAGTGTTGCAAGCTTAGAATTAACAGGGTTCTGTTTGCTGCCTTAAAGAAGGTAACCAATTCAGTTCTGCTATAGTAAACAAAGAACATTCCAGAATCTCTTGAAAATTTTGGATAAAACTTCAGATTTGGCCTTTAGGTTTTTATGGCCAGACTACAATCCAAGCCTTCTCAGACAATATTTAAACTTTTCTTAAAAAAAAATTAAAATTACACAGTTACTACACAATTTATGTTTCATTGTTTAAAAAAAAAAAATCCTGAATTATAAATAAGAGTAAAAGAAAAACTGAAAGTTCACTTCCCTACTGCAGCTTAAGAAAGCAATTACTCATACAGTTTAATGTGTCTCTGAGATAATTTTAATTCACATAATTTCCTATTTACATAAGTAGACTGTTATGTGTTCTGCTCCCGCCCCCCATGTTTTATACGTATTTCTTCAGTCTTTTTTCTATCTATCTTCACTGTCTTTCAATACTATCTTGACTGTTTTTCAATACTAGTTATAAGAGCTACTTCATTCCTTTTAATTACCATAATATGTGCTATTAGGAACAAGACACTAAATAGCCCTGAATTTAAATAATCTTAAAAATGATTGTTCAAAAGCTTACCAGACATTAGTGAAATACCTAAAAGTATGTAAAAAGTATGCTTGTAATTTTGTCACTTAAAGATTACTATTAACACTTAATATTTGTCTTGTGTATGTTTATGTGTATGTACACAAATGCACAGGTGCTGTTATATATATGTATGTATGTGAAGGTTAGAGGCCATCCTCCAGTGCCATAGCTCAGAAACTATGCAACATGTTTTTGAGGCAGGGTCTCCTACTTGGGACCTAGGGCTCACTAGATGTTCAGTGAGCTCCAGGGATCTGCCTATCTCTGCCTCCCCAGCACTGAGATTGCAAGAGTGCAATACCAAACCTGACTTTTCTAGAGATTGAATTTGGGTTTTTATGCTTATGTGTCAAGCACTTTAGTGACTGAACCGTCTCCCTCTCACCCCCAAATCTGGTTTTTAATATTAGCACACAGATAAGATTTCACTAACTATAGCTAAAATTATACTCTTTTGTATACTTTCATATCCTTTTTCAAATTCTGTGTTCATTTCCTGTTTGTATTTTAATCACATGCTTTTATAGTGAGTGTATGGGGCACTAAAGAGATGGTCTTTTTTATGAGTAAAATCACTTCATTTAAGAGCGGCTGGGTTTATGCAGGTAGTATGCACAGCTCTAATCCTAGCACTAAGGAGGCAGAGGCAGAGACAGGCAGATCTCTGGGAATTTGAGGCCAGCCTGGTCTGCATAGCGAATTCCAGGATAAACAGCTTAGAGAGACCCTGTCGCAAAGAAAAACAAAAAGAGATTGCCTAAGTTTAAAACTCAGCTTTATTACTAATTAGCTAGTGTGACCTAATATTTGTATTTTAATGTTTGCTGTTCTTATTTGGTATTACTAGCAGTTCCTTGTGTTAGGCATTGTTTTTAGATTTTGTTATTATTAACTGATTAACAATTGTAATTCATAACCAAAAATGTAAAGACTAGTTGGTTTGAGATAATCCCCTAATCATTTCTTCCTTTAATTTTAGAAGGCCTTTGAGATGATTATGAGTTTATCTGTGTGATAGAGAGACTTTGGCTTATAGATATGAGAAAGTTGAAAATTAGTAGAAGCTGAGGCAATTGCCAAGTCTGAGGCTAGCCTGGCTATATAGTGGTCCTGTCTCAGAAAAATCAAAAAATGAAATAGAACAAAAATTGTTTAGTGGAAATTAATGTATCATTGGCCTTATCCTGAAGCATATACATAAAGCACATAGTGCTTTAAGTAGTACAAATATCATTTAATGTCTAATATGAAATTATACTTACTTTAAATTTTGAGCTTTAAGTCCTACAGTGAATTTAGTGTTTTAATTTAAAGCATAATTGATGACCTTTAGTTGGAGATTGATTAGTTTTTAATCAATGGATATAAATTACAGGTGGTAAACATAATCTATGGTGGAAAAAAAGCTTTAAAATCTATAGTCTGAGCCAGGCGTGGTGGCGCATGCCTTTAATCCCAGCACTTGGGAGGCAGAGGCAGGCAGATTTCTGAGTTCGAGGCCAGCCTGGTCTACAAAGTGAGTTCCAGGACAGCCAGGACTAAGCAGAGAAACCCTGTCTCGAAAAACAAAACAAAACAAACAAAAAAAAACTATAGTCTGTTTAAAATCTATTAAATGTATATAGTAACATAAATCTTCTTTTGAATGCCATCAGAGTGCCATATTTCTACTTGGGAACATTAGGTGTTTCAGTAATGTAGTAGTGTAATGTTGGTCTCTAAAGACAAAAATGAAGGCACATGACCTCAGCAACTGCTGAAGTGTAACGTTTCTTCTGTTTTGATTGATTGTCTATCACCACGCAAAGTCCACAAGCTATTCCCTGTCTGGAGTTCCTGTATTCTGGAGGATCTGTTCTTCAGACATCTGACTCCTTGGTCTGAGCCTTTTTTGGCTCCCTTTAATTCTTTTACTTCACCTGTATTTTTTCCTTCTGTCTTTTTTCCTTTTCTTTGCCTAAAAGGAAGAAAATTAAAAGGTAATAAATACTCTTTGACTATTCTTCATAGATACCTAAATTGTCTTCCTATTTTCTCCACAAAACTTACTTACACCTTGGTAAGGGTAACAGTAACAACAGTAGCAAGGCTGGTACAACCACCTCCTCCCATATTCATAGCAGACATCAGCATCACGTTTGCCCAGTGGTCTCATGGCTGGCTTCAGGATTTTGTTTAATAAACTGTTCTAAGCATTGAAACTAGTCACGGAGGTGGCAGTACTTACTTGTCATCCTGGTCATCCTGTGCTTTTTAAAATTAAAACTAACTTAAATGGACAGCTAGGCAGATCGTTTAGTTAGTACTAAGTGTTTATGGAAAGATTGAATTCAATTCCTAGAACCCCTGTTTTAAAAGCTGGCTACAGTATAGCACATACTTGTAATAGTACCAATGGGAAACAAAGACAGGAAGATCCTTGATGCTTGCTGGGTCAGCCCCTCTAGTCTACTTATGAGTTCCAGGCCAGTGAGACCATGTCTCAAAGAAAAAAAAGTTGGATGGTATTTAAGGAACCATAATAAGATTTTACTATCTGGCCTCTACACACATGTATACTCCCACAATGTGCACCTGCACACACAAAAACATAGAAAACTCTGGACATTTGGGAAAATTTTTTTTTTAAGTTAAAATAGAGTTTGGTCATTCACATTTAAGTAGGAATTCTCTGGATATATTCAAAATCATTTGAGCCATTTTAAAAATACTTAATGAAACTTAAAAGTTTTGGTGGATGGAAAAGATTTGAGAACTATACAAACACAGAAATTATGAGCACCTATTATTTTACTAACTAAAGACCCTTGTTCATGTATGTGTTTAAAATATAAGAGTGAATCTATTGTTTTCAACCTACTTTTAAAAATCTGTATTTTGTCCAGTGTTAAAAGTGGAGACGACTTTAGAATTGTGTATGGTTAGTGGAGGTTAAACAAGAGTGTGTAGCCAAGTGTACTTTTCTGCTTATCAGTTTCACCTTTATTGCAAAGCTAATTCTCATAATACCATCATGCATAGGATGTGATTTTTACAGGGGATTATTAAAGGTCTAACTAAAAATGTTTGCCTTGATGTATGTTGTAAACATTTAAATATTGCCAATAAATGGTGCTGTTTGAAAGGCTGAATACAAGGCATGAATGGCATTACATTATAGAAACGTTCCCCTACTTGGCACATTTAACGTAAATCTAAAGCTCCCTGTTATTAACACAGGCAAGATTAATGATACCCTTTAATTCATGTTTCCTAACTCTAAGAAGTGAAATCACTGGATTAAAATCATGTAAGTTTTGAGTATTTTTAATACTATTGATTATTTACCTTGGAGAAGTTTAAATTATTTTATACTTTGCCCAGTATTTCAGAGTGCCATTTTCTTTCTTTACCTTTTATTTTATGTGTGTTTTGTCTGTGTATATGTAAAATGTACCATGCCCACAGAGGTCAGAAGAGGGCATTGTATCCCCTAGAACTGGAGTTAACTGATTATGAGCTAGCTGCTTTGTAAGTGTTAGGAGTCCATCCCAGGCCCTCTCTAAGAGAAATGACTGCTGTTAACTGTGGAGCCATCTCTCTAGCTCCAAGAGTGTCATTTTCTTGAATTTTATCGTCTTTAATATTTAATTTGAAACCCTAGCAGTATTATTTTTATTGCATGTTATAAAATACAACTCAGACTAGTGTAAGGAAAAAAAATGCAGTTGTAGCTCACACAGCTTAGCTTTGGTTTAAGCAACAGCTAAGTTGAGAATCTCAAATTGTGTCAAATAATGTAATCCCTAGCTTTATCTAATTGTTACTTGGCATGTATACTTATGTATTTGAATGCTACAGTCACTCTGCCCTTCACAGACTACCTATGTAGAATTAGAGAGTGCAGCATTCTAACATCTGAATACATATCGTTTGTGATTTAAAAAAAATTAAAAGAAACTCCCTATTATTTGGTCACTAGTTTCCTGGAAAACCGCCAGTTTGCCTTTCCTGAGTTATTCATTATTAACCATGTAAATGGGATTTTTTGGTTATATGAGTTAAGTGTCTCACTCCAGGTTTTTGGTTGTCTCTGAGATTATTTATCATCACCTCACATATAGGGCAAGACTGTGACCAATACTGGCACTGCCATAACAGGCTTTGGGTTTTTGTTGCCAACCAGCCAATTTATGTCTACAGAAATTTCTGTTAATCATAGTATTCTGTAGCCATTTTTAAATTTTTTATTATTGGCAAATGTATCAAGCATTTTCTGCGATTTCATCTTAATAAATAAAGTTGAATCAGCAAAAGTGTCAGGGTTTGGTATCTGCTGGAGCTGCTTGCAGACAGGAGCCCAGTAGGGCTGTCCTCTGAGAGGGTCTGCCAGCACCTGAGTAAGACATATGCAGATACTCACAGACAACCATTGGACTGAGCCTGGGGACCCAAGAAGGACAGAAGGAGCTGAAGGGGATTGCAATCTTGTAGGAAGAACAACAATATCAACTAAGCAGACCTCAGAGCTCTCAGGGTCTAAACCACCAACCAAAAAGTACACAGGAAAGGACCCATGGCTCCAACCGCATATGTAGCAGAGGATGGCCTTGTCTGACATCTGTGAGAAGGGAGGTGTTTAGTCCTGTGGAGGCTTGTTGCCCCAGTGAAGGAAAATGCTAGAGGGGTGAGATGGGAGTAGGTGGGTGGGTGGGTGGGTGGAAGAGTTTCATCTTAGAGGCAAAGAGGAAGGGGGATGGGAGGGAGGTTGTAGAGGGGAGACCAGGAAGGATGTCAACATTTGAAATGTAAATAAATAAAATAATCAGTTAAAAAAAAAAGAAATGTGGAAATCATACACAGTGCTTTGTTTCTCTAGGTCTCCCTTTCTTTGTGTATGTATTAATCAGAATCATTGCTTTAGAGGATTGTTAGGATACAAAGAAACATTAGCCTATGTCCAGCACTCAGAACAATTCTTGATACACAACATTCATTATAATATTTGTTAAATTGTTTTCAGGAGAGTTTCATTCTTTAGAACTTTAAAGATTCTGTTTTTATTAATGATTGGGGGAGGGAGGCTAATCCAAGAAAGGATGGGGTTCCTTGGGCCAAGTTAAAACGAACTGCAACAGTGGTTAAATAGTTAATGATCCCCTTTACTTTTTCCATGAATATCTAGCCTTTGTATATTACATTTTTGTTTTATGTAACATCCTGAATATTTTCCATAGTGATAATAATAAAGAGGGAAATGTATATAGTGTTTTGGGTGTTAGAGAGTAGGAACTTAAGGAACTTCTGGGGTTTTGTTTGTTTGTTTTGTGTTTTGTATCACTAATTCTCTCAAATAGCTTTTAAATTAGAGAAAAGTTGGAAATTGACTGTGTTTGTAGGTAATATAATTAAAATAGTATTTAAATAGATTCTCAAGTCAGAGCCTTCACTATGAGTGGAGTAAGGTGTGAAGCCATGCTAACAAATGTGAATAAATTGATGTGTCTTTTTATTTTTTATTTTATTTTATTTTTTAGGGACTGGAGAGGGGTTCCAACAAGTGCTTTGTTTCTTTCAGAAATTCTGAGTTCAATTCCTAGCATCCACATTACAGAAACTCAGATCTAACTCTAACTCCAGTTCCAAGGAATCTGACGTCCTCTTCCTGCATCCACACATTTGCATATATATGTCACACGCACACAAATTTCTAAACAAATATTTTCAATAGCTGTTGATTACAAAGCTATCATTGAACTACTAATACTAATAAAGCTAATAAATGTTGATGGCTCGGGCCACAATTGAATAATTTTGATATAATTATTTTTACTATGTTCTTTTTTTTTTTTTCTTTTAAGTATAGTGTGATTTTGAAGCTTAAGGTTCTTGGAACATAATGGTCCTGCCCCTCAACTAGGTAAAGCCAGAGAGCTGCCTGGTGGCATAAGCACAGGAAAGCTAGTGGGCTGACAGCTTCTAGATCCAGGCTATGAGATGGCCTGAGCATCCACCCCATCTGTGAACTGCTGGAGTGCATGAAGGGGCCTTTCCTACAGATCTAAATGTTTTCTTTTGGGAGGGAGGTTGCAAGGGCGGAGGGCATATATGAAGGGATGGGAAGATGAATGGAATTGGGGTGCCTGATGTGAAATTCACAAAGAATCCATAAAAAGTTTAAAAAAACAGACTTAGGGAAAAATTGTCAATAATCATTTATTAATTTGTTGAATCTTTAATTAGAATTTATTTTCTTAAAGATATTAAAAGCTTCCTAATGTGACAATCTCATTTTTGGAATCTTTTGTTAGGAAGTTTGTTCCCATTTTTATCAATTCTGACTCATGTTCAGGTATCCTCTGGAAAAAAAAAAAATTGTTGTGAATTTTTGGTACATGCCCAAAGGCTTCAGTGTAAGTATTACTGCATTTGAAAAGATACGTAATGTTGAGCTGAGTGTAGTGGTACATGACTGTAATCCAAGCACTCAGGAAACTGAGCTAGGAGACTTATCAGACTCAAGCTCAAGATAAATAAATCAATCTTTGGGGGGAAAAAAGAGTACTTTTATTATTAATAGGCTCTTTTCATCTGTTAATGAGACTAGAATATCTCAACCTAATACCATCTAATAAGAGAAAAACCACAAACTGGAAAAGCCAGAAAAAAATGATATTTTAATATAGGTACAAATTGTAGTTTGAATAGTTAGACACTATTTCAAAAGAATGAGTAGGGATCCCAGAATAACCTGGGCTATGGCCTGGTACTATCTTTAAAGACTGGATTTAGATGGTCATATCTGTAATCCTAGCGTTTGGGAGGCTAAGGATTGCCACCAGTTCAAGGGTACTTTAGGCTACAGAGTAACCTTTTTTACTAGCTATTTGATACCAATATGATCACTTCAGATACAGACTTGTAGCAGGAATATAAAACTATGCAGGGATCAGGCTGGAGAGATGGCTCTGCAGTAAAGACCAAGTACTTCCAGAGCACTTGAGTTTGATTCCCAGCATCCACAGGGTGACTCACAGCCATCTGTAACTCCTGTTCCAGGGACTCTAACACCACCTTCTCATCTCTTCAGGCACCAGGCATGCATATCCACATGCAGGCAAAACATCCATGCACATAAAATAAAAAAATAAAGATCATTTATAATCTAAAATATACTTGACACCAAAATGAAAACTTTACAATTTTCATAAAATGTACCTTTAACACTGCTTTGACCTCTTTGAATGGGATGTAATTTCCATATAATTTCTGCTAACAGTTCTCTGAAATTGCATAAACGACCAAATCTGCCTTCTAGATGACATCCTTTTAAATGTCTGAAGGTAACTTTCACGTTTCTTATTGTTGTTAAGAGAAGTCCTATAATTTCTTAATTTTTAATTTAAATTACATATTAAGTATCTGAAGTATAGAAAGACATAAACCACTTTTAAAAATGGAAGCATTGGGGCTGGAGAAATGGCTCAGCAGTTAAGAGCACTAACTGCTCTTCCGAAGGTCCTGAGTTCAAATCCCAGCAACCACATGGTGACTCACAACCATCTGTAATGAGATCTGACACCCTCTTCTGGTGTGTCTGAAGACAGCTATAGTGTACTTATGTATTAATAAATCTTTGGGCCAGAGCGAGTAGAGGTCTTGAGTTCAATTCCCAGCAACCAGCTACAGTGTACTCATATACATAAAATAAATAAATCTTTTTTTTTTTTTAAAGATAAAAATGGAGGCATTTTCTTACATGGAGTCTGAGACCTACTACTTATGAGAACATTATCTTTTTCACAGACAAGTAAGATCAGAGGGTTATTACTCAAAATTAGTTATCATTGGTTAGGAGCAACTAATATAGATAGTGAGTAGAGACTCTTGTATTACAAGAACTTCTTTGTCATCATGGTTAATTTTTAAAACTAAAGAGGGAAAAGACTTCAAGGTATGATTTCTGTGTATATACTTTTATTCTGACCTTGTACAAGCTTAATCAGCCATAATATCCAAAGAAATGTTTTAAAGGACACACTCTTTTGAATATATACACAAAAGTTTAGTTTCCCTGCTCTAAATTTGAATCCATTACATTCATAGTATATAATCAAACTGAAAGGAGATCCTGTTTGCCTTCTATATTCTTGGGTGCTATATCAGCCAACTAGGGATTGAAACATTTTGTTGGGAGATGAGTAACATTTCTGTTGAACAAGCACAGAATTGGTCTTTCTTCAACAGTTTAACAACTAGTTAAACAGATGAGTATTTTAACACATAAATATTGTAAATCATCTAGATGTTACCATTTTATATGAGACAAGAACTTCTCTGCAGATATTGGTATCTATAATGTGGAGGTGGGGTGGGAGGGGCTTTTGGGAGCATTCCTTAGAATACAGAAGGATGACTAATGGGGCGGGAAGGGGGGTGAGGGGATGTTGTAGTTTACCCTTTGTAGCCTTGGGCACACATCTATAGATTCAGTCAACCAGGAATTGAAACATTGGGAGGAGGGGAAAATAGCATCTACTAAACTCCCACTGTTTAGGGGGAGTAGTTAGTATGATTTGGGGGGAAGCCATTAACACAACTGGTACTGATGGACCAGTGATTCTTAACTCAGACAGTTATAGATTCATGAAGGTATTTAAAGGTGATCTAATTTTTAAATAAATTCTTTATGTGTAAAGCCCTCGCTTCCATCCCCACCAACACACATAAACACAACACGAGTTACAGAAAATTAGGGGGTGGGGGAAAGCAAAAAAAATTATTCTTTTGACTGTCTTTGAACCCTACTCATGTATTATTGTTTTTGTTGAGTGTTTTTATAGTTTATTCTCACCAATTATAGCTCACACTACCTAGTATTTTATAGTATATTTAGTTGCTATAATCAAAAATATTTTTGTCATTTGTCAAAAATTACTGGTCTATGTTTGTAAAATTTGTTATAAAACCTACTGATGGTTCTCTGCTAGTTTCTATGGCTTAATAATCACCTCCTTTGTTTTATTCTTGTTGAAATTTGATTTGCTAGATTATTTTTGGTTTTAGATTATTACTAAATAATGACATAAAATGTTTCTTGATCTACGGTTATTGAATCACTCAATGAATCTTTTATCCTTGATATACCATAAGGTATTTTGCTAAGTAAATAGAAAATGTTTATGGTTTTTATAATAATGTGAAAGACACCAAATTTTTTAAGATTTATTTTTATTTTATGTATATAGGTATTTTGCCTTGTATATGTCTGAATCAACATGCATGCATTGCTCATGGAGGCCAGATCCCTTGGAACTAAAGTGTTGGGACTTGAACTCTAGGCCTTCTGCAAGGAGCAGCTAGTGATCTTAAACACTGAGCCAGCTCACTAGCCCAGGATACCAAATTTTAATATATTCCACAATCCCCTGAGGTATTCTTTAAAAAGATATCTAAAGCTTACCCCTCAGTTTCCAGTACTGGAAGTCTAGTCAGTGATTGATTTTAGGCATATATAACCACTTATTTTTTTCTCGTTTAAATAGTTCTGATAAGATTAATTTAAAATAATACAGAAATTTCAAGATCTTAAACTTAGATTACTAAGTTTCTAGTCTTTCTAGAAAGATGTAAAAGGTTAGGTTAGTACTCTGTATTTTTCAGACAGGGTCTCACTATGTCACTTGGCTGGCTCACCACCTCTTGGACTCAGTGATTCTTCTGCCTTAGCCTTCATGTTGATGCAACTAGAGAAGTATTCTATAATGTCTCACTCTTCCTTCTTAAGATTAATTTTTGTTATTTTGTGTGTGTGTGTGTGTGTGTGTGTGTGTGTGTGTGTGTGTGTGCGCGCGCGCGTATGTGTGTGTGTGTGTCTGTATATAAGTGCAGGTGCCTGAAGCTTCTGATCCTCTGAAGCTAGATTTGAGTATAGGATCAGCTCTAGTGTCTTCTGGAAGTACAGCTCTTAACTGCTGAACTATCTCTCTAGGCTCCTTTATTTCTTTTCCTTGGTGGTGGTGGTGGTAGTGGTGGTAGAGGAGGAAAATAAACTCAGTCAGGGGTCCTCTTTGTGTTTGAGACAGTGTCTCACTGTGAACCCTTGGCTGACCTAGTACTTGCTATGCCTCAAACTCCCAGAGATCCACCTGCCTGCCTTAAGAGTGTGTAATTAAAGGTATGCACCATCATCCCCAGCTAAAAGTTCATTTTTAAGTTTATCAATTAGACTTTAGGAGGTACTTTAGATTATAGTACCAAAACTACAATTTGTACCTATATTAACATATCAGTTTTTCCTGGATTTTCCAGCTTGTGGGTTTTCTCTCATTAAATGGTATTAGGTTGATATATTCTAGTCTTATTAACAATGAAAAGAGCCTATTAATAATAAAAGTACTCTTTTTTTGCCCAAAGATTTATTTATTTGTCTTATATGTGAGTACATGTCACTCTCTTCAGATACACAAGAATAGAACATCAGATCCCATTAAAGATGATTATGAGCCACCAGATGGTTGCTGGAATTGAACTCTGGAAGAGCAGTCAGTGCTCTTAACCACTGAGCAATCTCTCCAGCCCCAATAAAAGTACTCTTAATAACAAATATAAAATACTTGTTTAAGAGTAACCTCTATCCCCCCTTTAAAGTGAAATATTGATATGGAATTGATTTACTGAAAACTAAAAACACTTTCAGAAAAGATTGTAGAAAACAAAATTAATCTAATCATTTTGGGCTGGGTTTAGGAGTTATATTTATAATAAGATTTTTGATTCAGTAGACTAAGGAAATAGCTTAGTGAATAGGGCCTCAGTTCAAATCCTAGCATCTACTTTAAAAGCCTCGTATGGCTGCATGTGCCTGCAATCCCAATACTGTGAGGTAGAGATAGGAAGATCTCCCAGTTCAGTAAGAGACCATGTCTCAGGAGAGTGATAGATGAGAACACCAGTATTATCCTGTAACCTTCTCATGTGTGCACTCAAAACACACACACACACACACACACACACACACACGGTTGATTGAATAATTTAACATTATAATTTGTACATTTTCCTTATCACATCTTAGAACAAAATAGTAAATGAAAGACTTAAGTATTGTATGTGTCATTCAGCATTAAAGAGCTGAGGCAAAATGTCCTAGAGTTTGAAGCCAGCCTGGTCAACACAACAGGACCTTGTCTCTGAGAAAACAAATCAAAAAGCATAGTGTGGAAATGATTAAGCCAGGAAACTTCTTAAACATTGGCCTTCTTTCACAAACTGTTTCAGTATCTATGTTCTCTCCTTTTGTCTGTAAACCTCCTTTTTGATGAGATGCTTGGTGGTTAGGAATGTAAGATATCCTGCTAGTTAAAGCATTGTGAGCTGCCTGCCATGGGTGCTGACAACCAAACTCAGGTCCTCTGCAAGAGCAATGCTGTCTCTTAACCACTGAGCTATCTTTCTAGGCCTAGTGGTATCTTTTTTTTTTTTTTTTATATATCTTCAAATGTGATATGAAATACAAACCAAAAATTTGGTAAACTGTCTTTTTGTTTTCCTATGAAAGTTAAAAATCTTAGAAGGGATATCTTTAAGTGTTAAAACAACAGACTCCTTACTTAAAAACTTGTCTCAGGATACACTTCTTTTGAGAGTATGTTTTAATTATATTGTTTTTATTATCTTAAGGAAGTCTGAACTGCTTTGTGTTTAAAAAGAAAGCCTCAGCCTTTATTCTTTAATTTTGCTTTATAAAGAAGTAAAAATTAGTGCAAACAAAATAAGGGACATGATGTAGCAATCATTCAAATAGTGTGCTGCTTCCCACAGCCACCACTGCACAAAAATTTAAAAGAAGAAAAATGTGCTTGGTGTGACAGTTCATGTTTTTAATCCTAGACTTCGGGAACAGGCAGGTGGAGCTCTGTGAGTTCAAGGCACGGCTGGATTACATAGCAAGTTCCAAGCCAGCCAGAGATATACAGTAATACCCTGTCAATGTGTGTGTGCGTGTGTGTGTGTGTGTGTGTGTGTGTGTGTGTGTGTGTGTGTGTGTGTGTGTAAACAGAATTTGTTAGTGTCCATTGTAATCCAGCAGATCTTTATCTCTCCAGATCCTCCCTTCCAGAGTATCATACAAATGAAATGAGTTTCAAAACTATTTCATTACAAAGTTCAAATTGAAAATAGTGAGGACAACAAAGCAGTTTTAATGTACATAAAATTTTCAAACTGTTGACATTAAGGCACTCTCATATGGCCTCAATATTTTTTATTGTAGAATATTAAGAATATACTGATTCATTTATATAAGTAGCTCCAATTGATTTTTTTTTTATTCTTTCAAGATTTTCTACTTGTATGCAGTGTATCAGACCTAACCCCCTGTTTGTGACAAGTTTCTTAATAGCCCTACTTAAAATCTTAAGGTTCTTGAGTGAAATTGCTCTATAATCAGGTGTATCCAGCCAGTGACCTACAGGCTACATGTGCCCCACAATATGTACAAATGTGGCTAACACAAATAAGTGTAAGCTTACATAAAACATGTTTATTGAAAGATTTTTGTAACTCAATTGCACAGTTGATGACAGTGTTGTGTCCCAATGTCAAAAAGTTGGACACACCCACTAAATGAGTTGAAATTTTTGTATCACAGTTCAGAATCTAACAAATGTACACACTCTTTATTAAACTTTGAAAACTGTATAAGAGAGTTGCTGAGAACTCTTGACAGTTATCTAAGAAAGTTGTTCTATGCTTGTAGCTTTCAGACTTATATTGAAAGGAAGGAGACTTAAAGAAGAGATAATTGTGTGCTTTGTTCATAAAATACAAGAAGAACTGAGTGAAAAAGTCCCTGTTATATTGCTAAATGTTTAATAAATTCTAAGAGCTGTTTTCAACATTTAGCAAATACCTAACCTAGAAAGACTGGAATGGAGGAGTACAATAGAGGCAGCATTCTCCATTAATAGCGCAGACTGGAGAAAAGGAAAGACTTAAACACTGGCATTCCTATCCTATTTGTCATACAATTGCTGTTTTTAATCTATGGAACCCCAGCTTATTTTCATCAAATGAGGGCATTGTTTATATATTTATGGGTTGTTATGAGAGAAGCAAGCACCTAGTGCTAAGTAGTATTGACAGTGGCGGGCTTAGAAAAGCAGCTAGGACCAGCGGGGTCAGCAAAGGAAGAAAGCTTTCCTTGGTATAGCTTAAACACATCTGACTGTTTTGGAAAGAATTCTCAGTGTGTATCATTCTATAGATACTTTTCTTACCTTTACTAGCCAGGTGCGGATCAGCACTCTGACTCACCTTCATTTTTAACACATTCCTACATTATTTGGTATCAATTATTTCAGTACTAAATAACCAGTGTCTAAGGAAGTAAGCAACTGAAAGTAATAGCTTGTTACAGCTGCTGATGTAAAGTCCATGGTAAGAGAGTAGGTGGGGAACGTATTGATGTCAAAAGAAACTAATCAAATCATGTATAGCTATTAGTGTCTTAACCTGCCCATAAATGTATTACCTAGTCTCAAATTATTATATACTTTATTTAGTTTCTTCACATTTATTTAGAGTTTTTCTATTCTGAGATACTTTGGGATGATTGTGAGACATTAGATACATAAGCTACTGTAAATTTGGGGGTGAAAACATCTGCTTTGGAAATGTTAAATAAAAGCTTGGACATTTTAAAAGAATTTATTATGTTTCCAGTGATTTAAAATTTGTATATATGTATATCTTATATAAAACTTTGTTCATGTTCCATACAAGTCCTATATAATAATTTTACATGGTTTCTTCTAATCCTTATACAGTAAACAAGAAAATGCAAAATTAATTTTATTCGAGTTAAGACAAACTAACATGTTCTTGTCTCTCTCTTTTTGTTAAGTAGGATGAGTTCTGAACGTCGAAAAGAAAAGTCTAGAGATGCAGCAAGATCTCGGCGAAGCAAAGAGTCTGAAGTTTTTTATGAGCTTGCTCATCAGTTGCCACTTCCCCACAACGTGAGCTCACATCTTGATAAAGCTTCTGTTATGAGGCTCACAATCAGTTATTTACGTGTGAGAAAACTTCTGGATGCTGGTGAGTTCTACAAAAACATAATAGTCCTGAAAATTAGAAATTATGAACATCTAGAAGTTCCTTTTAGCAGGAGACTACAATACTTTCTTTTAAGAGAGTGGTGTGTGTGTGTGTGTGTGTGTGTGTGTGTGTGTGTCTGTGTGTGTCTGTGTGTGTCTGTGTGTGTTTCCATGCACTTGTGAGCACATATTATTATGCTTTTATGAAAGGGCCTATGGAGGCCAGAAGAGGGTATCAGATCTCTTGAAGCTAGAGTTACAGGTATTTATGAGCCACCTGATGTGGGTGCTGGTGTCCAAAATGTAGTCCTGTTGGTTGCACAGCAAGCATTCTTAAATGTGGCGCTATCTCTCTAGACCCATAATGCCTCTCTTAAAAAACATGAATTAAGTTATTATTGCATATGTATGGGTGTTTTGCCTTCAACACTTGCATGCTTAGTACTTGCAGAAGCCAGAAGAGGATTTTTTTTGGAACTGAAGTTACAGACAGTTTTCAGTACTGGGAATTGAATACAGGTCCTCAGAAAGATCAGCTAGTGCTCTTAACTGCTTAGCCATCTCTCCAGCACTGCCCCAACACAATACTTTTTTTAAAGTACCTAATTATGTCTTTCAGTATTCTTTACTCCTTTTATCAAGCTTTGCTCTTCTTAGTTGTAGGAATAATCCTTTTTGTACTGTAAGTTGTTTTGGTTTACCCCCTTTATTTTTTAACCCTTTATTTTTTAAACAAAGTAAATAAAAATTCATTAACTTTATAGCCCTTTATAACTTTATAGCATGATCAGTGAATAGATATAACCCAGTAAAGTTTGTCATTGTTTGATTCTGAAGAGTTCTTGATTCTTCCACGTGACAGCAATTCTCTTCTTACTAGCTTTTAAAGCTTCATTTCATCTATTCATTTCCTCCTGTCTACCTGAACCTTCCTCTCCCTCTCCCTCTCCCTCTCCCTCTCCCTCTCCTACTCTTCTTCTTACCCCCACGCCGACTAGAGTCTCACCATGTAACCCTGGCTGATCTATATCTTGCTGTGTAAACTAGGCTGCCTTGAACTCACAGAGACTCATCTGCTTCTTCCTCCTTAGGACTGGGTATAAAGGCATAACCTTTGCTTGTTTCCAAATGTGTTTATTTTAAACAATTATATAAAACAGCTGGAAAATATACAGAAATAAATATATGTACTATAGATATTTAAAAGTATCTGAGATAAAGCTTTATTTTGTTTCTTTTCACATGTGCCCTTGCAGGTGATCTAGACATTGAAGATGAAATGAAAGCACAGATGAACTGCTTTTATCTGAAAGCCCTGGATGGCTTTGTAATGGTGCTAACAGATGACGGTGACATGATTTACATTTCTGATAACGTGAACAAATACATGGGTTTAACTCAGGTAAAGTCCCCATATATGAAGAGCACTAATGGATACTTTATGGTTATATGATATAGATCTAATTTTTTTAATGTGTTTGCAGTTTGAACTAACTGGACACAGTGTGTTTGATTTTACTCATCCATGTGACCATGAGGAAATGAGAGAAATGCTTACACACAGAAATGGTGAGAAGAAAGTCTATTGTTTGATTTAATATGACAGGTGATTTTTCAGTCAGATATTGTTTCTAATTTTATTTTTTTGGTAATGTACTGATTTAAGAGAGAATGTTATTTCACATTTAATGTTAATATTGTTCTTTGTTAAAACTGTTATTCTACATTTTAGAAAACTCATAAGTTTTAAAATCATTTAATTAATAAGTAGTTACATGAATTAATAATTAATTACATGTACAAGTAGAAAAAAAGAAAGATAATTAAAAGACCAAGACAAGTATAAGTAAGAATGCAGTATTAAGACAAGTTATAATACAAATGACAGGTAATAAGATTTTAGATGATTACTGAATACACAGTGACAGTTTGGGTTCAGGCTTTTTTAATGTCCCAAAGAAGCAGGATTGGGGGATAGCCAAGATTTTAAGAGCACAAAGATGCTTTTACTTCTAAGAATGTTTTCAATAACTTGAGACTGTAGTTGGAAGAATGATGTTGTGTTGGACCACACCTTTAATCCTAGCACTTAGGAGGCAGATAAAGGCAGATCTCATGATTTTCAGGCCAGCCTGGTTTATGTAACTAGTTTCATGCCAGGTAAGGCTACAGAGTGAGACCCTGTCTCAAAAAGAGAAGTAAGAGAGGGGCTTGAGAGATGGCTCAGTGGTTAGGGGCACTGACTGTTCTTCAGGAGGAGGGACCACACTTCAAATCCACATCCTCATGGCAGCTCACAATTGTCTGTCACTTTAAGATCTGACAGACTCCCATAGCCATGCAAGAAAAATACCAATGCACATAAAATAAAAGTAAAATTTAAAAAAAAAAGTTATAAGAGAATTCTGTGAAGTACTTGTTGAATTATAGAGACGTAACAGTTAATTTTTTTTAACACTAATTTATAAACAGAGTATACTGGTCTCTTTTTCTTAATTCCCTCTGTCAGGATCTAGTCTCTGTTCTTTGAAAGCAGTCTTATTAAGTCTTGACTACTTTGCATTGTATTGCTATTGACCCTACTGTATTATGTATTACATGCTTAATAGCATTGCATCTAATTATTGATCTCTGCATCACTCTCAGTATACACACTCAGTCCTAAATAATGGATATTTTGTGTGTGTGTGTGTTTGTTTGTTTGTTTCCTAATACTTCCATTTTATATACCTTTTTTAGTATATTCATAGACATGGCCCAATCACCATCATACCTCTAATTTTATCTTTTAAAAATTATCTTGTTTTATTGTGTGTTTGTTCTGAGACAGGGTTTCACTATGTAGCCCTGGCTCGCTTAGGACTCCAAGTAGACCAAGTTGTTCTTGAACTCATAGAGGGCCACCTACCTCTGCCTCCCAAATGCTGGGATTAAAGGCATGTACCATTATGCTTAGCCATTTTAGAAAATGTCATTGCCTCAAAAAAGAAGTTCTATATCTATCTAATCCACCTTCTCTAAGCATTTCAAATAAGTAAACATTTGTTTTGAACCAGACTAAGCAATAAAAATAGGAAATCAAGAAGTTGTTTGAGAGTCATCTAAATGTAATCTAATTTTTTAGTTATGAGGTTTGGCATTAAGATTAAATTAGACATGAATTGATTTTCCTCTGCTTTATTTCTGTGGCTTTTTCTTTTTTGGTTCTGGGCGTCAAAGCCAGGCCTACATGTATGTACTAAGGGAGTACTCGTCCATTTAGCTACATTCCCAGTCCCTATTTCTGTAACTTTAAATCATAAACAAGGTCTCATATGTAGCTCAGGTTGGCCAAGAATTCTCCATCCTCCTTCTTCAGCCTCCTTAGTGCTGAGAGTATTGATATATACCATCATGGCTGATTTCTGTAACTTCTGATAGAACATTGTCTGGCTTTCATACTTAGATGCTATTTACTTACAAAAGGTAAGTTGGCATTTTTAGAGTTCTGTAAACGCATTGCTGCTTATTCAGAATTGAGTTATCACAATTGGTAAAAGACATGAAGTATTTACTCAAGTTCTTTGAAGGGGACATACTTATATACTGACAGCACATTTATAGGGTACACTTACACCATTTTCTTATTTTCTTTACTTGAACCAAACTCACCAGCACAGATGAATAATTAATCATGTGAAGTGTGGACTCTCCTCCCACAGTTCAGGGAATCACTGCCGTCTTACAAACGCTCTCACTGGATGGAGCTGTCAGACCTACTGATATGCTGGAGTAGGTGAAGAGGGAGCAAATCATCATTGTGTTAATGCTGAGATCCTCACTTTGATGCTCTCTCATTGTAACAAGTTTCTATGTTTAGCTGTGACTTAAAACTTGGTTTCTTGCTTTCATTAGGCCCAGTGAGAAAAGGGAAAGAACAAAACACACAACGGAGCTTTTTTCTCAGAATGAAATGCACCCTAACAAGCCGGGGGAGAACGATGAACATCAAGTCAGCAACATGGAAGGTACGCAAGCCAAGTGTGCACTTGATTTATAGACAAATAAACCTATACACATACATGCTAGTATCAAGAGCTTTCACCAGGAGTGCTGAAAGTCAGCTGACCCTAGCACTTGGGAAGCAGATCAGCTGCTACAAATTTGAAGGCAGCCTTGTCTACACAGCAAGTTCCAGGCCAGCCAGGGGAACACAGCAAGCCTTACCTCAGAAAACAAAACAAACAAAAGAGTTTTACTTAGAGTTATGAGGGGAATGGAGAAAGTGCTTAGTAATTAAGAGCACTTGCTTGCCAAGCACCTGGCTTTGGTGCTCAACACCCATGTGTCAGCGCACTGTCATCTGTAACTCCAGTTCCAGGAAATCCAGTATCCTCTTTTAACCTCTTCAGGCACCAGGTACACTTACAGTGCACACACATACATGTGGATAGAAAACTTACACACATAAAATAAAAATAAATTTCAAAGTAGAGTTATGAGGGGAAAGTATAATTATTCCCTTTTGCATATTTGCATTTTTATTCAGTATATGTAATCTCCATTAAAAACAGTATAATAATTTGACAGTTTGAGATATAAACATAAATTATTGGAAATACAATATTTCTATACTAAGCCAACTTATCAGTTGGCTTTGCCAAATAGTATTTAAATCCTAATATAATTTTCTCTGTTTCCTTTTTTTGTTCAGTGTTGAACCATAGTCACCAGAGCAAAATCAACTATAATGACCAGATTAGTGAAGAAGGAAAGATAACCTAGACTTAATACAAGGAGATCTCTTTTGTTCATTTTGTGTGTGTGCACGTGTGTGTGTTTTAGCGTTTTAGTTGGATGCATGTAAGCATACCATGGCAAGAGAAGGCATTAGATCCATATTCTGGATGATAAGTGATCCCTAGTTTCTATTTTATGTGCATGAATGTTTTGCCTCCATGTATATCAGTGCATGCATGCCTGGTGCCTGAAGAAATGAGAGGAAGGTGTCAGATTCTCTGGAAATAGGGTTACAAATAGTTGTAAGCTGCCTTGTGAGTGCTAGGAATCAGATCTGGGTCCTCTGGAAAAGCAGTCAGTAAGCTTAACCACTGTCACATCTCTAGCATCCTACCCTCACAATGTTTTTTTTTAATTTTTTTATTTTTTTTTAAATACCTCATTATCTCATAATGTCTTAACTGCTATGCCATCTTTCAGCTCACCTCTTTATTTTAAAAAGTTAACTGTTTATTTTCTTACTCATATTCAGGTGCTTCACTGCACAGGCCATATTCATGTCTATGATACCAACAGTAACCAACCTCAGTGTGGGTACAAGAAACCACCCATGACGTGCTTGGTGCTGATTTGTGAACCCATTCCTCATCCGTCAAATATTGAAATTCCTTTAGACAGCAAGACATTTCTCAGTCGACACAGCCTCGATATGAAATTTTCTTACTGTGATGAAAGGTAAATTAACTATTTTATATTTTTAAAAATGTAGATTTTTTTTTGTAGCCTTTTCATATCACTATAGTAAAAACTTAATTGATGTGTTCATAAAGCTAAATATGAAGATGCATCCCGGAACCCAAAAATGTAAGATTAACTTTTATACTATAAATACTGTACTTAGCTATTATACAAAATCTATTAAGATGAAATTCTTGACCACATCTAGTGGCATACTCCTGTAATCTTAGCTATGCGGAGACTGAGACAGGAGGAAGGTAATTTCCAAGTCAGCTGTCTCACAACATTTTAAAGGGCTAGGGATGTAACTCAGAGGTGGATCACTTGTCCTACATGCAAAAGGCACTGACTTCTTGCTGTGATACTGCAAGCAGTGAACACAAAAATCATGAAGTTCTTTTGTTTGAGGGAATTTAAGAAAGTAACTTTTAAAGATAAACAGTTTATGTAGAGTAGGCAACAAAATTTTGGTCTGTAACCTACATGTTCTTCTTAAGCACCATCAACTCCACCCTTGGTTCCTGTCACCATTTCCCAAATCTGTTACTACTTGTGTGTGATTGCCAACTTGATGTTTCTGCCTATACCGTTTTCTTTTTTTTTTTTTTTTTTAAGATTTTATTTATTTATTATATGTAAGTACACTGTAGCTGTCTTCAGGCATTCCAGAAGAGGGCGCCAGATCTCATTAAGGATGGTTGTGAGCCACCATGTGGTTGCTGGGATTTGAACTTATCACCTTCGGAAGAGCAGGCGGGTGCTCTTCCCCGCTGAGCCATCTCACCAGCTCCCCGTTTTCTTAATAATATAATAAATACTCCTGTTACTAAACTACTGCTCCAAGACAGCCTAAGTTACTGCACCTCTTGTGATACATAATGTTGTTGACACAGCACTGTTGAAACCTGACTGTAACTTTACCACAAACTACACTTAGTTTGTAGTAAATATTATAAATGCACTGTCTCTTCCATCATTCTATCTTGTGCTCCTGTCATTAAATTCTTTATTTCATTCCCTTTGGCCTGAATTGTTATTAAATTCCTAAGCTGCATTTCTACCAACAGATTTGTGCCTTTTTACTTGTACATCCACTGTATCCTAAGGGGGCTTCCCAAGGTGAGGATCAGATTGTGCCCTTCTCTTGTTAGAAATACATCACTTGCTTCTTGTAGTACTGTAAGTGGGAAGAAGATTTTTATTTATCAAAAGATAGCTGCACATTCTGGGTGTGGTATTATATGTCTGTGATCTTAACACTTGGGAAGATGAGACAAAGCTGACCTAAACTACATATGAATGCCTGCCTGTCTGTCTCAAATAAATAAAATTTAAAGTAGTTATATATTTTAAAAGCAGAAAATAAAACAGACTTGTGCAGTTAAATCTAAATGTATTAAAATGTCAAGGAAAGGTATTTACAGTCTAGTCCCTTCTCAGTTCACCAAATCAGGAGTTAGGAGAATCACCAATCTGGATACGGTCCCAACCACTCATTACAAAGAGTTCCATGTTCTTTTTGAATGTCTTGTGCCTTTGCACACACTGTAAGAGGATGCCTAAGAGCATCTTCTTAGGCAACATCCTTTGCACATGCTTCTGTCAGTGTTTATTCTGCTGCTGTCTTGCTGGTCCTTTTTTGCTGCAAGCAGTATAGCCTGTTATTAGAGGCAAATGTTCTGTAGCCAACTGAAATTCTGACACTGGCACCTAGATAATGATGAGCACATCAGTCTTTTTACATTATCGCTTTCCTGTTTCTTTATTTAGTTAGTTTTTGGTTTTTCAAGACAGAGTCTACAAAGTCCTGGGTGTTCTGAAACTTACCCTGTACACCAAGGTGGCCTCCAGCTCACAGAGATCACCTGTCTCTATACCAAGAGCTGTCATTACAGGCATGCACCACTATAACCAGCAAGCACATAACTTTCTTACCTCCTACTTGAGGTACTTAACATAATGACTTTAAGTTCTTAGCATTTAGATAATTCCTCATGCTTTAGAAAAAGAAGTATTTGACAGAGCACTGGCTGAAACCACACAGTATTGGATTTCTTTCTGGCTTGGAATTCTGCTACTTAACTGATCTAAAACTGGCAATCTTTACCTAGAAGGGTCAGACCTCAAAAATCTGTTGTGAGACCTTTAGAAGTTTGTTTTAGATCCAGTATACTTATCACTAGTGTCAACCATAATACAAGGAAGGGAGAAAAACTAAGATGGTGTTTATTGCTAATAAGTAAAGGTGTGGTGGAACCTCTATAGCAGAGACTAGAGCAGGCTGGAGAGAGAGGAAAGCAAAGGAATCCAAATAAGGAAGGTCGGTGGAATTCCCCTTTGGTTCTCTCAAAGAATTCACACCGTGATCATGACATCAGTTAAAAGCTTAAAGATAACTCATACCAGGAGACTCTTGTTTTGTGGTTAAATTTTTTTTTTCTAGGAACTTCTTGCATCCATATAACCCAACAGAGTCATTTTCAATATTGTAGGGAAATTGCTCAATTTTAAGAAAATCTTACATCATATTTCTAACATTCTGGTCTACCAAGAACCAGCAGGTGAAAGCACCTGCTTCCAAACCTGAGTTCAGTTGAAGAAGAGATCCAACTCCTACACACTGTCCTCTGACCTCAACCTTCATGGTATGACATGAAGTGAACCCATATACCCACACACATGCATTCATACAAAGCAAACATAATGATGTCTAAACTTCTAATATCAAGACTATCCACAAATAGCTGTTTATTGTACTTAGTAATGTAAGGTATAATCATTTGGCACATATATTTGAGTATTTGCTGTGTTCATAGAAATGATGATTCTTACTCTTAAGATGTGAGATGTGGACAAATGCCATACTATATAGTTGCTAATAAGAACAACCTTTGTAAGAATTGGAAAAGTGACTGGTACAGTGCTCACAGAGTGTGCAAGACCTAGGGATCAATACTCATCATGGAAACAACTCATTTTCTGGGTCTCTTACCCTCTTTTGGTACTGAATTTCTGTGTAGTTCTCTAAACTTTAGTCTGTTTCCTCTTGCTTCCCCCAACATACATGAAATCAGTCTGCCAGGGGGCTGGTGAGATGGCTCAGCGGGTAAGAGCACCGACTGCTCTTCCGAAGGTCCTGAGTTCAAATCCCAGCAACCACATGGTGGCTCACAACCATCCGTAACGAAATCTGATGCCCTCTTCTGGAGTGTCTAAGGACACCTACAGTGTACTTACAAATAATAAATAAACAAATCTTTAAAAAAAAAAAAAAAAAGAAAAGAAATCAGTCTGCCAGGAAACTGTCTGGTTTTTCTATCTTGATTTCTCAATGTCCTTTAATAGTTAACATTCCTCAGATTGAGAAACACTGTTCGATATGTGGTTGGTCAAAATGTCGTGAGTCTCAGTATACATAATCTTTACTTATCTGATCCTCTTGCTTGCATCTCCTGAATTCTTTCCCTCCACTTGCCTGTACTCATCAGGTTTGGCAGCAAGTGCCTTTACCTGCTGACCCATTTTGGTGGCCCTAGATATTAGAAATGTCATGTAAGATTTTCATAATTGGGCAGTTTTTTCCATATCTTCATTCTGAGGGGTTATGGATGCAAGAAGTTCCTAGAAAAAAAAAAATTGAACCAGAAAGTCTAGCAGGCAGAAGACTCTAGGATCCATCACTCACTACCAGCACAAAGAGGAGAGGGGAGGGAAGGATTTTCTTTAGTATTTTTGAGTCCCTATTACCATTCTTGAATAGAGGGGAAAACAAATATTTTTAAAAGCAGTTTATTTTCATTTATAGTGCTGCCATCTAGTGTTGATGTGTTTTAGTATGTCCCTTTGCGAAGAAGTGCTAGTTTATGTTTTAAAAAATCTGTTTTGTTTGTTTTAGAGTAAATGGCAGATCTTAAACTGGGACAAAACAAACTATATTATTTAGCATACTGTATGAGCATACCTTGCTTATGCCTATTCTGTGATTAGGTGCTTTCTTTTTTGCTTGTATTTTGGATAAAAGATGTAAGTATCTTTTACCAGCACCTCAGTTTAAAAAAGAAAAAAAGTTCCTTGAAATCTAAGCCTAGCAGTCTCACCCTTGCTTCATGTTTGTTCCCAGAAAGGCTTTAGAGGAAAACATTTGCAGTTGGCGTAGTGTATCAAGTACAGCTTTGCCTTCCTCATAAATTGTGTCTTCATGGTTTCCTGCAGGCTCATGCAGAATCAGCTTGAGTGCCCTCCCTAAAGGAACTGCCAGGGACCAGACAGGCTACTGGAATTAGATTCCAGCCCATACTTGATTAGATGCTGTACTTTCATCTGAAATTAATTCTCATAAAATTAACATTAAAGCCAATGTTACTTATCCTCTAAAACATGACAATGGTCATTCCTTTACTTTCCATTTAGTATGAATATCCTTGGCTTAATGATAATGGAGCTTTTAAAGTGAGGCCTTGCCCAATGGGCCTAAAAATTGTAAGGTAAACAATTTAGCTCTATGAAAAATACTGCTATCAATTTAAACTGTATTATAAGCTAATTGTGACTGTCTTTGGAACTTTTGTCATATCATTTAGCATTATCAATATTTAATAATATCTTGCTTTGATAGGGACAGTATGTATAATAAAATATGTTTTTTTTAAAGATAGGTCATTATTTTGAGTGAAAGGATAAGAGTCAAATATCAAGGATGAATCTAAATGACACAGAAAGGCTGGCTATTATACTAAGTATAGAATTGTTAAGGGTGAATTTTAAACTTATTAAGTGAGGAATAATTTTGTTTTGTAACAGAATTACTGAGTTGATGGGTTATGAGCCAGAAGAACTTTTGGGCCGCTCAATTTATGAATATTATCATGCTTTGGATTCTGATCATCTGACCAAAACTCACCATGATAGTAAGTACAATAGAAGAACTCAAGGAGGGGGCTAGAGAGATGGCTCAGTGGTTAAGAGCACTGACTGCTTTTCCAGGGGTCTTGAGCTCAAATCCCAGCAACCACATGGTGGCTCACAACCATCCATAGTGGAGATCTGACACCTTCTTCTGGTGTGTCTGAAGACAGCTACAGTGTACTCACATACATAAAATAAATAAATAAATCTTTAAAAAAAATAAAAATAAAAAAATAATTCAAGGAGATAGTCTTACTGCTTAAGTCCTGCAGTCTCTACTGTTGTATCTCTAACTTTCTAGTTAAATTGCCACCCAGTCTCCAGACTGCTGTTATGTTACAACTGTTCACTTAACAATACATAAAACTTCCCTAGAATTTTAAATACAGAAATAAATAAATAAATAAAAGTCAGATATTATAGATTATCTCCATTCACATATGTCATGAAATCAATGGTTGGTCAATAGAAGGTAGTCAAAGCATTTGTTCCATGAATCAGTGAATGGGATGAGTATTATACACATGTAATATCTGACACTCTTGATATATGATGAAGTCTGAGATCCCAAAGTAAATTAAAGTTCATAATTCATAATTTCTCACTTGCTTGTTTAATCTGGAACAAAAAATGACTTCCAAATTTGATTTGAGGGTATTGAATATCACTGTATTAGTATGACTTGCCCAAATTACAGTGAGAGTATGGGAACTCACAATAGCATCCCCTGGACTGATTTATAGCATTCTCCTTGATCAGTAACTGATTTAGACTTCATGAACTGCTGGAAGGCTTCAGTGTGATATCCACTTACAGTCAAAGTTCTGTAGAGTGGTTTGGTTGTATCATTCTCTTGAATGTGTCCTGTGCTTAGTCTCTAGTCTGACAGTGTGACCATACCTCATTGAAAGAACTGCAGCTACCCTGTCCCTCATTTCTGGCTTTCATTCTTTTACAGTAAGATGGGTTTATTTTTCAGGTGGGTTTGGGCTTCTCCATCAGCTTAAACTGTCACAACTATTTTAAATAATAAAAGATTATTTAAATATCTTTCCTTTTTAAAAACAAAACAGTGATCCAGCCAGGCATGGTAACACATACCATTACCCCTACCTACCCCGACACCCCCAGCACTCCAAAGAGGCAAGTGGGCCTCTGAGTTTGAGGCCAGCCTGGTCTACATAGGGAGTTCAGAACAGAAAGGGCTACACAGAAAGACCCTGTCTTTAAACAACAACAACAACAAAAAAAAACATGTAACAATCTACATTTGACACTTATTTGATTGAAAATTCAATTATATTTTCTTTATGGTGCTTTCTTATCCCTAGTGTTTACTAAAGGACAAGTTACCACAGGACAGTACAGGATGCTTGCCAAAAGAGGTGGATATGTCTGGGTTGAAACTCAAGCAACTGTCATATATAATACGAAGAACTCTCAGCCACAGTGCATTGTGTGTGTGAATTATGTTGTAAGGTAAGCTTGGGAAGAGACACTTTTGTGAGGAAAAGTGGATTTACTGTGCCTTTATTAAGAAGAGATAAAATTAGCTAGCACACCTTTAATCGCAGCACTTGGGAGGCAGAGGCAGGTAGATCTCCATGAGTTCAAAACCAACTTGGCAAACAGAATAAGTTTCAGGATAGCCAGAGCTACACAGAGAAACCCTGTCTTGAAAAGAAAAATAACTAAATAAAAACTAAGTTTTGGCCGGGCGGTGGTGGCACACGCCTTTGAAACAAAAAAACTGAGTTTTGTTTTTACCTTTTCTTTTTTCTACTGGATTATGGTTTATACCCCGACCCACCTTCTTAAGCCAACTGTGCCCTTGATCCCACAAAATAATATCATTTATTTATCAGTCTGTGGATCAATTTTCCTAGTTCAGTTTCTTGAGGCCAAAAAGATTCTAATGAAGTTTAAATGACCGCCTTTGTGACAGGCTGTGTAATATGACCTGGGACTTTATTTTATGTTTATGAACTCTGTAAGTTATTTTAGTTCAGTTTCTCTTCATTACCAAAACATTCTAATCTGCTTGCCAGCAGAGCTCTCTACTGTGGTTAGCTCATTTTCTTATTTTCCATACTCTTTACCCTCCCTCACTAGGTAGGCTTTGCTGGCCTGGAACTCACTGTAGACCAGTCCAGCCTTGAATTCATAGCTTACCTACTGTGTGGGATTGCAGGGCTGCCCAGAAGTCTCCAGCACAACTTTCATAGATGCCATCAAACCCAGGTTACCCCACTTTGGCCATTTTTGGGGTCTTAAAACTTTTAGTTTTTGTTGTTTCTTTCAGGGGGATATTTTTAGTGCTAGGATCAAACTTAATGCCTTACCACTTCTAATTGCAAAGAATCATCTTAATGCCAAAGAGTTCTTTTGTGATTTTTGCTTTTATTTTGTAAAACTATTTTTCTTGTCTTCCTCATGATTGTTACTTGATCCCAAGTTTTGCTTATTAGCCTTTCTGTGAAACATCCTTTCTTCATTTTAGCAGTGATCATAGTATATTGAAATTGTTTGCTTATCTATTTCACATTGAATTATAAACTACTTGAAGACACGTGTTTATGCTTTTGGCTTTGTACTCTTAGCTCATTTCATTTATTGAACATGTAATATGTTAACTGGAGTACCTTGATGCCAGACATGAAGCTGAGTGGTTTTTCATCATTTCTCTTTCTTCTTTCCATCCTGTGAATGACATCACTATATTATTTCCACTAAGAAAACATGATACCCCTCATTAAAGACTGTGGCCATCATTGTATCTAAGATTACCCATAGACCATGCCTTGCGTATTAATGCTGACAGTTATTTTGTGCCTATTTCACTGTAGCATCGGCATAGAAGTCCTTCCTGCTTATGTCCTTCATGCACTTTAACTGCACATGTTCTTGTCACACTGCCTCTCTTCTCAATGCTGTTTCAATTTAAATAAGTTGAATAGTTTAGTAAATTTTGTTTACATTTTTATTTTCATATTGGTGTTTTAAAACAATAAATATTTCTCAATAGTACACCACTTGCCTAGGGCTCAATCCTCAGCCCTGGGGAAAAAAAAGAAATGTTGCAAGTAGACATGAAAGATTATTCATCTCAGCGGTGTTAAAATGCTTTTACTATATAAATCATATTTTAAGAGAAAAGGTCATTCCATAGTCCTCCTACTGTCATTGTTTCTAGTGCTCGTTTATAAATACTAATCTCTCTTTTTTTGACAGTGGTATTATTCAGCACGACTTGATTTTCTCCCTTCAACAAACAGAATCTGTGCTCAAACCAGTTGAATCTTCAGATATGAAGATGACACAGCTGTTCACCAAAGTTGAATCAGAGGATGCAAGCTGCCTTTTTGATAAGCTTAAGAAAGAGCCTGATGCTCTCACTCTGCTGGCTCCAGCTGCCGGGGACACCATCATCTCTCTGGATTTTGGCAGCGATGGTCAGTGCTTAGTTTCTCTGCCCGCAATCAATCACTCCATCCTCAGCAGCCTCAGCTCTTGGCTTATCCATTCACATGATGCTTACATGTTTTGTTTCTAATAGTCTCCTCAAAAGTATTGTGTCTAATATTTGTTTCTGAAATATCAGTCTAGAGTATCCTGAAGGTATTCTTGATGCCGTCTTAATTTCCTCTCAGCCACCTCACTGCAGTAGAGTTAAATTGCAGTACATGTAGTTGGGTAAATGTTAAAGGCATTATACAAAGCAACTGTACCATAAAAACAAACATGAAAATGAAAGCTGTTAATTCAAATTAAGCTATATATAAAAAGGTTGAAGGTACATGTCTTACTCCTTATCAGTGGTGGACTATAAAAAGATAACTTATACTTACTTAATGGTCATTGTATAATATCTATAAACTTTCAAGTAAAGAAACTGATTGAATCACAACTCTTCTAAAAAGCAGAAAATAATCTATGAATGTTAAAATCCTGATGTTCTCTAGATTGACAAACGCTTTCCTCTGCAGACACAGAAACTGAAGATCAACAACTTGAAGATGTTCCATTATATAACGATGTAATGTTCCCTTCTTCTAATGAAAAATTGAATATAAATCTGGCAATGTCTCCTTTACCTGCCTCTGAAACTCCAAAGCCACTTCGAAGTAGTGCTGATCCTGCACTGAATCAAGAGGTCGCATTAAAATTAGAATCAAGTCCAGAGTCACTGGAACTTTCTTTTACCATGCCCCAGATTCAAGATCAGCCAGCAAGTCCTTCTGATGGAAGCACTAGACAAAGTTCACCTGAGGTTGGTACCATGATCTAAGAAAAGGTCAGGAATAAATGTCTGAAATTGATAGAACTAAAAACTCATCGTATCTAGGTTGGACCAAGGCAGAAAGTGTCATAAACGGCTGTTTTCAAATACAGAACAATTCCATTTTCGAACTTTCTACTATTAAGACTGTACTTGGGAGCAGAACAGTTTAGATCTTAAGTTAGTGAAACACAAATAATCAAACTCTTTAGCATTAAGATGATTCTCCATTAAACTGTTATGGATTAAAACTGCCAAGTGTAAGTTAAACAGTATGGAATCTCAAAACCAAGGTTGAGAATATATTCTTTTCTCTGAGGCTTTGCCCAGCACAGAAGTGTGTGATTCATTTTGTCACTGATTTAATAAAGTAAATGTAGTGGAAAATGAAGAAAAGTAAAGTTTTATGTTTAGTCTACCTAGCTACCATATTCGTTATTGAAATTCTTGCCTATAACTCCTAGCACAATAGAGTATCCTCAAAAATATCCAGTAGAATAGGCATTTTAAGATTATGGTGAAAATATCATCTAATTAATTGGACGATTATGTATCATTGTGGGATCTGAATTGTTTGGTGAATGTTATTATGTAGAATAAAAAATCTGGGGTGAGGGTAGACAACATTTGTGGCTGGTGTAATTTTTATTTTATTTTATTTTATTTTAGAGACAGGGTTTTGCTATGTCACCCTTCTTGGCCTGGCACTCACTTTGCAGACCAGGCTAGCCTCAAACTTAGAGATTCTTCTGCCTGCACTTCGTGAGTGAGTGCTGGGATTAGGGGTGTGCACCACCACATCAACTAAACAAATCTTTTCATTGTAATTTTTAGTTAGATAAAACTTTATTTAATATTTGTGTGTCTGAAACTTCTTAACAGAGACTTCTTCAGGAAAAAGTAAACACTACTAACTTTTCACAGCCTAACAGTCCCAGTGAATATTGCTTTGATGTGGATAGCGATATGGTCAATGTATTCAAGTTGGAACTGGTGGAAAAACTGTTTGCTGAAGACACAGAGGCCAAGAATCCATTTTCAACTCAGGTATGCTTGTTACCTTGCTTGTTTTGTACTTTAAGTAAGTGACTGGGTTTAACTTGTTTTCCTTTTTACAAGACTGGTCATTATTAAAACCTCTTGTATTTATTGTTTGAAAGGACACTGATTTAGACTTGGAGATGCTGGCTCCCTATATCCCAATGGATGATGATTTCCAGTTACGTTCCTTTGATCAGTTGTCACCATTAGAGAGCAATTCTCCAAGCCCTCCGAGTATGAGCACAGTTACAGGGTTCCAGCAGACCCAGTTACAGAAACCTACAATCACTGCCGCTGCTACCACAACTGCCACCACTGCCACCACCGATGAATCAAAAACAGAGACGAAGGACAATAAAGAAGACATTAAAATGCTGATTGCATCTCCATCTTCTACCCAAGTACCTCAAGAAACGACCACTGCTAAGGCATCAGCATACAGTGGCACTCACAGTCGGACAGCCTCACCAGACAGAACAGGAAAGAGAGTCCTAGAACAGACAGACAAAGCTCATCCAAGGAGCCTTAACCTGTCTGTCACTTTGAATCAAAGGTATTTATATGGAACATAATTCTGCATGTTCTAGTATATATGTGACATTAAATGATTTCTAAATATAGAGCCAACTTTCTGACATAGATTTTAAGGAGCATCATAAAGCTTATTTCATAGACTGAATTAAAACAGACACTCAAAAGTCAGTTTCTAAGTTATGTTCTAACTTCTGTCTCTCAAACAATCCTATCAACTGTCTAAATATAGAAGGTCAGAGATGTCTTCCAACATCTGTCTGTCATTTATAAATTGAATCTCTAAAAGTCCAGCCGGTAAGTTCTATAAATGCCAGGAATCTCTTCATGCTGCTGTCCAGAATGGGAAATAGCTGTCTTCCCTGCTTAGATCCTTCCAACCTGGGGCTTTTATAAGCTAACCTGAAGAAAACCCCTTCAGCTACATGGTTCTTTTTCATCCCAGATTGCAGCTAGTGACCTTGAGTTCACATTGGTAAATAAGGATATTTGCAGGCCTTCTTTCTGAAATCTTGTGTATAACTGCAAGAAGTCTTAAACTTTCTATTATTCATTACATAGTTTATGTTATTATTATAAAGAAAATAAGCTTTTATTAGATCTACCAAGAGTCCTAACATGACTTACATACAGTATTGTTTCAATAGAATGAAGCAATGCTTGAGCAAATATTTAGAATTTCTGTATATAATATGTAATGGTATTTGACATGTTTTAAAGCAAGGAAAATCCTTTTCACTAATTAGTGAGTAGAAGAAAAATGACTCATCTTGTATTATGTCTAGACAGAGCAAGCTGTGGCTGATAGCAGAAGGAAGGACTGCAGGGAGCCATGTTCCCCTATGTACCGCCTGAGGCACTAGGACAGGCCTGCCTTTTTCTTGAGCCCCCCCAAAAAAGGTGTGGGGCTTTAGATGAATTTAGTATTTTCAGTTGGATATAGTAATATATTCCTTTAGTCTTGGCTCTCAGGCAGCTGAGTCAGGAGAATTACAAGCTTAAAACCAAGACTCGGTGTAGTGGTGTGCGCACACACACAAAATAAATAGATGTACAACCAGAGGTGATACTTACATGATAAACTGACATATTTTATGAACATAACATGCTTGTATAAAAATTTTAAATCAGCTTGTCTATACACTGCATGGCTTGTAAGTATTTTAAAATTTAAAGCCCACATTCATAGAGGAGTTAATCATATATGAATATGACTTAGCCATTTACTTGGTTTTCTATTGAAAAACTAAAACAAACAACAAACTTAATGACTTCATAAAGTGGTTCCTTGTTGCATCCTATTAATTTCAGATACAGCAGCTCAGACAAATTGATCAGTACTGAGGTCAAAGTAGCAGAGTACAAAGGTCACTGAGGAGACAACAATGTGAAGGCTGGGCTTGTATTCCCATAGCTAAAATCAATTAAAGAACAAACTAACTAACTGCCATCAATTTCTCATTTATAAAATGGTTACAAAGTACCTATCATATCATCCCTGAGTGTTAAAGTAAGGTTAAAATGAAATTTAATCTTGTTTGGTTGTTCTTCCTGTTTTTGAGGCACGATCTCACTAGTCAAAACTAGCTTTAAAATTATAATGTAGCCAGGCTGGATTCAAACAGAGATTATAGGTGTGTAGTTCTGTGTCCAGCTGAAACATTTATAAATTGAAAATACTATACAGAAATGAATCATCTTGTATTTTAGTAGTCCCCAAAATATAAGTCCACTGAACAACAGTGGTTTTTTAATATATAAGATTTTTTTTCTTTTCCAGAAATACTGTTCCTGAGGAAGAATTAAACCCAAAGACAATAGCTTCGCAGAATGCTCAGAGAAAGCGAAAAATGGAACATGATGGTTCCCTTTTTCAAGCAGCAGGAATTGTAAGTGTAAGTGTTGCATTGTATTCCAAATAAATATTAAAAATAAATTTGTACTTTCAAAGCTATCATTGGGCTTTTTTTTTTTTTAACTTACATTTAATGAATAAATTCTGGTGTTACAAACCAAACATGACAGATAAATGTAGAGGAAATATCTTCAGTACCCCCTCTACTCTCATTCCCTTCTCTGTAAGTTATTTTTCCTTCTTATAGAAGCACTGGGGCTGGAGACATGGGTCAGCAGTCAAGAGTACTGATTGCTCTTCTGAAGAATCTAGGTTCAAATCCCAGTACCCAAAATGTGGATCACAGTCCTCAGTGATGCCAGTTCAAGCAAATCTAATATGTTCTTCTGACCTCTGCTGGCATACAAGCAGGCAAAATTACCCATACACTAAAAGTAAATCTAAAATATTTTTAAAAAGAAGCACTGTGTTTTAGAGATAGTTGAGGCTAGCCTATTGCCAGAACAGAGTGAGTGGAAAGTATTATAAAACACATTAACAGTGTCTTAATATGTTTTATGGATAGGAATGTTAATGGGTAAGAAATACCTTTGTCATATAAGAATAAATGAAAGATTATTTAAGAGAAGAAAAATTAGAAGATTGTTTAAGAAACTGGCTTTTTGGTTGCTATTAAATATATACTGATTGTAGAGTTTTTTATTGTAAAAAAAATGCAACATACTAAATATTAACTTCATTCTTTTTAGGGAACATTATTGCAGCAACCAGGTGACCATGCACCTACTATGTCACTTTCTTGGAAACGAGTGAAAGGATTCATATCTAGTGAACAGAATGGAACGGAGCAAAAGACAGTTATTTTAATACCCTCCGGTTAGTGTATTCTTTCTGCTCTTAGCCAACACAAGGAAAAGTTTGAATATAAAAAAATTTTTTTTGAGTTTTTCTCCAAGTGACAGTGATTTTGGTTCCTTAGAACGATTAAAAAGTGACCAGGCAGTGGTGGCTACGCCTTAGTCCCAGCACTCGGGAGCCAGAGGCAGGTGGATCTCAGAGTTTGAGGCTACTGGTCGACAAAATGAGATCCAGACCAACAAGGACTACAAATACACAGTGAAACCCTGCCTCAAAGAGAAAGAAAAGGAGATGTGCCGTGCATTTTGTCTGCTGCCTGCACTCAGGGATTAGGCATTTCAGAGCACACTTTGTGTAAACAATCTGACAGCAGACATAAACTTGATTACACTTACTTGTTTACATAGCTTAGGGTCTGCCCAGGGGACTAAAAACCCTTCTAGCCATTTTATTTTACCCAGTACCTACTGCATAATAAGTGTTTAATCAATGTAATGATACTAGGCATCTCCTTGTTTTTCAGATTTAGCATGTAGACTGCTGGGGCAGTCAATGGATGAGAGTGGATTACCACAGCTGACCAGTTACGATTGTGAAGTTAATGCTCCCATACAAGGCAGCAGAAACCTACTGCAGGGTGAAGAATTACTCAGAGCTTTGGATCAAGTTAACTGAGCGTTTCCTAATCTCATTCCTTTTGATTGTTAACATTTTTGTTCAGTTGTTGTTTGTTGGGTTTTTGTTTCTGTTGGTTACTTTTGGACACTGGTGGCTCAGCGGTCTATTTATATTTTCTATATCTAATTTTAGAAGCCTGGCTACTGCACAAGCTCAGATAGTTTAGTTCTTATCCCCTTTCTACTTAAATTTTCATTAATGTTCTTTTTAATATGTTCTTTTAATGGCAGATCACAGCACATTCACAGCTCCTCAGCATTTCACCACTGCATTGCTGTAGTGTCATTTAAAATGCACCTTTTTATTTATTTATTTTTGGTGAGGGAGTTTGTCCCTTATTGAATTATTTTTAATGAAATGCCAATATAATTTTTTAAGAAGGCAGTAACTCCTCATCATGATCATAGGCAATTGAAAATTTTTTACTCATTTTTTTTCATGTTTTTCATGAAAATAATGTTTTGTCAACAGTACATGGTAGCCACGATTGCACAATATATTTTCTTTAAAAAACCAGCAGTTACTCATGCAATATATTTTGCATTTATAAAACTAGTTTTTAAGAAATTTTTTTTGCCTATGGAATTGTTAAGCCTGGATCATGAAGCTGTTGATCTTAATAATGATTCTTAAACTGTATGGTTTCTTTATATGGGTAAAGCCATTTACATGATATAAAGAAATATGCTTATATCTGGAAGGTATGTGGCATTTATTTGGATAAAATTCTCAATTCAGAGAAGTTATCTGGTGTTTCTTGATTTTACCAACTCAAAAGAAAACAGTCCCCCCTATGTAGTTGTGGAAGCTTATGCTAATATTGTGTAATTGATTATTAAACATAAATGTTCTGCCCACCCTGTTGGTATAAAGACATTTTGAGCATACTGTAAACAAAAAAATCATGCTTTGTTAGTAAAATTACCTAGTATGTTGATTTGTTGAAAATATGATGTTTGGTTTTATGCACTTTGTCGCTATTAACATCCTTTTTTCATATAGGTTTCAATAATTGAGTAATTTTAGAAGCATTATTTTAGGAACATAGAGTTGTCATAGTAAACATCTTGTTTTTTTCTATGTACATTGTATAAATTTTTCATTCCCTTGCTCTTTGTGGTTGGGTCTAACACTAACTGTACTGTTTTGTTATTATCAAATAAACTCTTCTGTGGACCAGGCCCCCTTGGGTCAGCTTTTATGTTTAAATAACATTTGTTTCAACATTTCTAGCTCATAAAATGATTTCTCAAAAATTTAAGTTCTTTATAAAAATTAGATTGTACATTTCTACATTCATTTTATTGCCATTTTCTAATGTATGATGTGTCCCCAAATGTCATGTTAAATGACATCATAATATTGCATTGTAAAGAGAATTTTTTTAGAATTTTGCCATTATAAATGTATGAGTCTATTAAAATATAAAGCACAAACCTTCAGTATTTGCAGTATGAATGGAATAAGTGAAACAGTTCATGAAACATGATCATACTGTTTTGAGGGCTCAGGCTCCTGCATGCATGTCTAATCTGTTCCCATTAGCAGGTGAAGGAAGCTAGGGCTGAAACAAGAGTTTCCCACGCTCTCAGGGAACTATGTGGCATGTCAGAGAATCTTAGGTCTCAGAACATATCTTGTTTGGTTTTGATATTGGTTTGGTTTGATATTGGTACATGGCACATTAATATGCAGATACATTTTATAGATAATCATATATTACCTGTTTCTTTACTTTGCCAGCTTTTTAAAAAAAAGGATCTTATGCAATTGTGAATTTTAGAAACTTCCAAATAAACACCACAAACCTTCCAGCTTATATGCATATCTTTCTAGTTCATGAATCACTTTGTTTTAGTATTTTAAAAACTTGTTTTTTAGATGCTTGATTCTTTTTCTCTGTTTTTCTAGTAATAGATCTGTTCTGCTTTCATATTCTAAGTTTAAAAAATCAGAAAGTCTAGAAAGATATAAAAGTAAGACGTGGTGGATTCTGGGCCTGCACTTAGGAAGCAGAGCTAGGGTAATCAGGAATTCCAGCCCAGCTTTGGTGACAAAGTGGGTCCAGGCCACTGGGGGATACAAAAGGGCTGCATACCTGTCTTGTCGTAAAAGAAGAGATGGGGAAGGAGGTTACTGTATCCCTACACCTAGAGATTACAGTCTTTTAGAGATAACACCCATTGGTGTGACAGTGAGGATCAAACCCAGGCTTCACATGGATACGAGGCCAGCACTGTGCCAAACTCCAGCCCAGAAACCTATCTTCACTCACTACTTACATAATCAGTGAGAGCCGCCTTGTCCTGGGGTTAAATCCTAGGCCAAGTGAGTTTAATTTAGGGAGCTGGTTTTAATTTTAGGATGAACCAGTGATTGGTTACAAATATGTAGCAATTTGGAACAGTGTAGTAATATTAATCCAAAGTACACCATCAGCCAATGTGCATCCACATTTTAAGTATAGACAGCTCTAGAGGTGACATTTTATAAAGTGAGTGCATAATATTCACAGTTCACAAAATTTAAAAATTATGTTTAACAAATTAGCTTTAGTTGAAAACTTGGAAGTGACCTGTAAGCAATGGTTCAGAAGGGGGCTGTTAGGGAAACTAAGTGTCTACTTGGGGTCTCTCAGGAAAGAAAGAAGTTGCCTGGATTCCAGTCAGCCCCTCCTTCCTAGTACACTAGACTCCAGATACAGTCAGCCGCTCCTTCCTACCTAGTACTGCCACCATCTTGAGTTTCTCTGCAGTGCTTTTATAACCCTTCTCTGGTGCTGCTATGAATGCATGACTAGTAATTACTCTCCCTTGACAACAGTATCGCAAAAGGAATTAACATATTTTGTTTGGTGTCGCTGGCCTAGAACTGAAAATGGTGACCCATTACCAATGGCTGACTGTTGCTGAAGTGCTTTACAAAGTTTGAGTCTAAATGAAATGAATGTCTGAATACTACATGCCAGACTTAATGCTAGCTAGCATTTTGCACGTTAGATTAATTCATAATCTCTATAAAGTTATGTTTGCATTTCACTTTACACATTCTAGATTCTGGCCATCAGTGACTTTAGAGCCTACAGCCCTAACCATCAGTCCACCGAACATACTGGTTTCCCCATTGAGGACCACACACTGAGAGCAGAAAATGGAGGGCCGGGTGTCACTTGAGTGAGGTGACATGTGGAAGAGGAATGGCAAGCTACAAATAAGTGTTTTTAAGCTACTTAATGGGTTTTGAGTTTGAACTAAAACTTTAGTTCTCTGAATATAGAGACATTGAAGTGATTGGAGGTGTAAGGTCTGCCAAAGCACTTGACATATAAGAGGCTTACATAAAGATGCATGCAGCTTTCTCAGAGCTGTTAGAATTAACAGCATAACAGACACGGTTAAACCTTAGGATTACCATTCCGAATCTTAACTTCCTCCTCTAAGCCCTTGTAAGAGGTGTGATAAGTCCAGAGTTCTAAGGCAAGAATGTGAAGCAAAGAGTTGGGGAAAAGAAAAATGAGGGGCGGGAGGGGTGATTCTCTTTAAAGTTTAATTCAATAGAACCTTAAGCATGTTGCTAGCTGGGATTAAAAAAAAAAAAGTAAAAACAAACAAAAACTGTTGTGGTGTTTCAAGTCTGCCCACCTTGCGCTTATTTCTTTCCTTTAACGTACGTAGCTTTGAACCTGTTGTCCAGAGAGTTAGAGCAACCTGTAGCATATGATCCTACATTGTCTCCGGTCAGATAAAAGCGACATTTCACCACACCCGTACCACTGAATGCTTCCTGGAGCTTTGTGTTCACACCCTTCAGCCGTTTGGGAATCAGTTTTATTCTTACCTGTCATGAGTGGATTTTATCCAAGGCGCTGCTCAGACACCCGATCTCCGCTTACTATATAATTTCCTTTATTCGGTCTTGGCCGCATTCCGGAACGCAGAGAAAAGCAAGTGCCTGAGAGCGGTAGAGCGAGCCTGACCGTCTCTGGCCTGCGGACGGCTCGGGGCGCGGTGCTACCTGCTGCGGGTGGAAACGCAGCCCTGGCCGAGCTGGCCCCGCCCCGGTACGTGCCTGGGCTCAGCGCCCAGCTGCGGCCAGCCTATGTGCGGGGCACAGGACCGCCCGCGGCTCCCGCCTACGTGTTCGAGTGCATGTGCGACGCTGGCGGGGGTTGGCCGCGCCTCGGTCCCCACGCGGCCTGCAGGGACCTAGTTCCTGGTATGCATTCTGATGGAGCCTGGGATGTCCCGAGCAAAGGCTGTCAGCTGTTCTTTGTGGGACAGAAATTCCCCAGGTCTCCTCTGAACATGTTGGATCTTTGCTACTTTAAATAAATCTTTATCTAATGTAGAAGAATAAAACAAAACAAAACAAAACAAAACCAAAAAAACTCCAGAGGGACTCAAGGGTGACTGTCCCAATCTCAGCCCTCCAGAAGCTGAGGCGGGAGGATTCCTGGAGTTCAAGGCAAACTTGGGCTACCGATGGAGATGGTGTCTCAAAAAAAAAAAAAAAAAAAAAAAAAGAGAGAGAGAGAGAGAGAATAAGGAAATAATTTAGTTGCTTAAACAGCCCCTTAAAGCTTATCTTGGATAAGTGGTTTTGTGATATGTCTAATTAACTATATGAGAATTTTACCTGCCCCCGGTGGTGAGTTTTGTTAGGTTGAACGTTATTTGGTTTGGGTTGGTCCCTTCCACCCACCCAATCTCCCCCTGGCCCACTTTTGTTGAATGCTCACCATTGACAATCGTTTGGGAGAAGATAATCTTGTTGGACAAATGGAAATGAGTTTATAGACTATGGAAGCGCTTGGGGTCTTAAATTTAATCTCTGATGATCTTACCAGAGTTATGGTTGCACTTTGCTGTGAAGTGCAAAGCCAAAATTTGCTAAAAACAAGAAAGTTCCCTCAGCATAGCCATTACTCCTGATGTTTATGTCTTCATAGGAAGTAAGGATCCATTTTTAAAACTAAGTGGTCAAGGTGTAATTAATTTTGGCTAATGAAAAACTAATCTGTAGTACGCGTTTGACTACAGAGGTGCCAATTAAAGAGTGCCTTTGGTCCTATAGAAAAGGGTAGTAGGTACCATATATGTGTCACAGTAAAGGCTTGCTAAGCAATGTTGTTATTAAAAGCATAACGACCCTTTAAGGTGAGCTCAGGGAAGACAGAAACATTCTGTGGAGCAGAAGAGACAAGAGGGGCTTCTTTCCTCTCTCCAGAAGACTGAATGTCTAGCAATTTAGCATAATGAGAAACCTTTACATCTATACGTAAAAGACAACTAAAGGAAGCTTACAATTTTAAACGTGTGACTATGATAGAGGATCATAGTTTTACCAGAGTTAGACTAATAACTTATCAGAACCCCACTGATCGGTGTTACAACTCCAAGCTTTCCAAACACAACAGTAGCAGAGCGAGGGGAAGAAATCTGAGGCATCTTCAGTCTTTGGTATGCCTGAAACGGCTTTCTCATACCCTTTAGGCTTTCACTTGCATTGACCAACCTTAAAATGCATTCTTAGCCCCTAAAATACTTTATTAAATCTTCATAACGTAACCTCTTTTATCCTCAGGCCTTGTATAAACTTTATGCTTTTTCTACCCAATTATTTGCCATGAATGAGACACAAGCGGTCGATCATTGAGAGCAGTCACTGTAAAGTGAGTTTCTTTAGATTAAAGGCGTAGCAAAAACATTACATCTGAAACCTATTTATCTTTAACATGAGCCCGTGAACAAGGCAAACCTGTGTGGCTTTTCTAACAAGAGATCTGGTGTTAAAACTAGCTGATGAGTTGACAAATGAACTAACCATGTTTAAATTGACTAATGAACAAAAAAAAAGAAAACAAGAAAAACAAATTGTTCTCTGACTTGCACATGTGCACTGTGACATCCATACATCCACAATCACACACACGCAGTATACATACACAAGCATAGACACATCCTACTACTATCAGTAATAATGATGAGAATGACAACGCCAAACGGAACGGTAAACTTAGATTCTCCTGTATCTTTCAAATGGCTCTTCTTGCATCCCTCCGTCAGTGAACAGCCCACTGATTCTGAGAAACCAGAGCCCCAGATGTCTCTTACCACCGGTGTCTTTTTCCCACCACATCCAGTCTGATCCTGTTCTTTTTAAGGTTTTATCATGGAAACCGGATGTGGGCTGCCCAGCAAGGTCCTGATGATTCCTGAACTGCAACCGTCCCCAGAGAACTGACACCCAAGAGCCATTCGTTCTGTTCCTTCTGCCTTGTCTGCGATGCCTGAGACTGCTAGATGTCTCATTCCAGCGGTACTCAGTACCAGCTCAACAGCTACCAGCTCTCTCTTGCTTGGCCGGGCCTTGGGTCTATATTGTTCTCTATTTCACCAGCTTCTCTTGTTGGGCATGATACTCTCCTATCTCATTCTCTGTCTTCTCTGAACTTGCCCTTGTCTGTCTGCAGAACTCTTCCCATCCCGGACTCCTTGATAATGTTTCTTCTTCAGAACTCAGCTCGATGGACTAAGTTCCGAGACTCTCCTAGATGTTCACTTACGCACTGTGCTTAACTCTTTCATCGTACACTAAAATTGTCCGGACTGCTCACGGGGATTTGTTCTGCTCTAGATGATGAGCAAAGTCCAGGATAAGGACTAAGCCTTTAAACGGATCCCCAGCAGCTAGCAACAGAAAAGCTTCCATGGATTCGTTCCCAGTTTAAACCATTCCTTTTTTTTTTTTTTTTTTTGGTTTGATTTTCATTTCTGTTTGTTTGTTTTGGATTGGGGGAGGGGGCATGAAACTGAGTGAGTTGGGAGGTGGGGAGGCGCTGGGGCGTGCTGGGGAGGAAAAGACATGATCAAAATACACTGTATGAAATTTTTAAAAATAAAAATAAGTAAACAACTTTTAAGTAGTCCTTTGAAGTCTCTTGAAATCGCCCAAAGGGAATACAGTGAATACTGAAATAGTTATTCAAGAAAATCAGCTGAACCTCGGCTAAAAGCATCTTCAGTATTTCTGCATCAGTATCTCTGCAACCTAGCACAACGGAGACTTCTGTAAGTGGGGTCAAGAAGCCCACACTTCCTCATCCTCAGAGCCCAGTAAACAATTAGGTGTTTCTCTGGGAGGGAGGGGCAGGCTCTCAGTCAAACTCATCACCTCTAGAGTATGTTGAGAAGCTGCAAAGAGACATGTATTCTCCACTGCAGAGAGGTCCCTGATCACCAGGCCACAGAAACTATTCCACAATCTAGCTTGGTGAACCTCTAAGGTTATTGGGTTTACTTACAGAAACCAGAGTGAGGCTTAACAGGCACGTGAGTGACGTCACCGCAACCCGGACCCCAGCGTGGGGCGGAACTCAAGAAAGCCGCATGCTCAGAGCTCCCTGTCCAACTTGCAGTGTCAGCGTCTCTGAAGAGTCTCTTTTCTCTGCCAGCAACCTATTGTTGCTTATTTATCCCGGTGGAGGAGTCTGGGAACCGTGTAACTTCCGGAGCCTCTACGCGTTCTGTGAGGCTGTAGACTTTTTTTTTCTTTTCAGCTTCCTGGGACTTATGATCCCACCTCTATTCATTTATGGGGCAGGGTAGAAATTCCAGTTTGGAGGAAATGGCTACACAGCGAGAAACTAAATTCAAATTACGTGTGATTAAAAGATAAGAGAAGGGCTGGTGAGATGGCTCAGCGGGTAAGAGCACCCGACTGCTCTTCCAAAGGTGATAAGTTCAAATCCCAGCATCCACATGGTGGCTCACAACCATCCGTAACGAGACCTGGCGCCCTCTTCTGGAGTGTCTGAAGACAGCTACAGTGTACTTACATATAATAAATAAAATAAATCTTAAAAAAAAAAAAGATAAGCCGGGCGGTTGTGGCGCACGCCTTTAATCCCAGCACTTGGGAGGCAGAGGCAGGCGGATTTCTGAGTTCGAGGCCAGCCTGGTCTACAAAGTGAGTTCCAGGACAGCCAGTGCTATGCAGAGAAACCCTGTCTCGAAAAACCAAAAAAAAAAAAAAAAAAAAGATAAGAGAAATTAGCTACCCCTCATTTCTCTCTATCCCAGCGAGCGTAATAGGCTAGGAGTTCAGTGTCTCAGTAAGCAAGTTTAAGATAACAGAACCATGGTCTCCTCTCGGAGTCATACCCATAAAGCCGAAGAGTCTGTCTGAGGGGAGGCTGCCGTCTCCACCCCAGCTGTAAAGTATCATCTCAGAGATTCTGAACTCTGACATTGTTTCTGTAGGAACTGACTTTATTTGAAACAGGCTGTAGGTAAAAAACTAAAGATGTTCTTGCAAATAGGGCGTGCTTGGGTGCTAATCAGTAAGAGGAGGCTGGTAGCTCTCTAGGGACAACAGGCTACGCAGCAGGTGAGCTGGTTTACCAGAGAGCCAGGGAAGAGACAGCCTCCAGGTCACAGTCAAGACCGAACTCAAAAAAGCCCCTCCTTAGACTTTCTAAATTCAACTGGATTAGACTGTGGATCACTTTATGCCCCAGGGTATATTAGCTACCATTTTGAGGAGGCTAACATCTGGTGGTGATACCACAGCAGGACAGACCAGGAAAACAGATAAAGAGCGCAGAAAACCAGTTACTCAGAGTGAGTTAAGGCAACTGCCCAGTGTAGCTGGCTCAGTCCTTGAGTGCACTGTGTCAGAGACACTGACATGTTTGTGTCTTTCCACAGCGTCAGAATTTATTAAGTAACAATAAGTTCACAAGCTACATTCAGTTTGTTGCCTATCATTTGTAAAAATCACCTGTTTCCCTTGATAGATGATGATTAGCAAACACAGGTTCTTTTATTATAATCTTTGTTACTATTAACTCTCAGGCCACACACCCCACTGTGTGTGTAGTAGTAGTAGTAGCAATGTAAGCAGCAGCAGCAGTTTCAAAATGGCTACAAAAGGGTTAAAGACACCACAGCAAAGTTTTCAGAGGTAGGACCTTGTTCTCGGAGTGAGGGGGTAGGGCGGGTTGGGATTATATATGAGCAGCTTGCTGAGGTCACAACTTCCCACCGGAAGATTCTACCTCACGACAGCCCAGACACAGTGGAGCCAAGTCATCACAGACCGAAGTCACAAGGCAAGCTAAGTCCTCTTCTTTTTAAGATTCTCAAAACAGGCTAGAGGACACAATATTTTCTAGAAGCTTTTTGACCTGTCCCCTACCTACACCACACCCCTGCCTGCAGGAGCTGAGGACCAGAACTCAGGGCTTGTCAGGCAAGTATTCTACCACTGAAACTAAAGTCCCAGGCCCTTTAGGGGCATTTTAAAAACACGAGTTAAGCACCGTTGAATAATGTTACTGTTGGGGCTGGAGAGATGGTTCAGAGGTTAGGAGCAACCACTGCTCTTCCAGAAGACCACCTGGGTACAGTTCACAGCACCCATGTGGCAGCTCACAACTGTCTGTAACTCTAGTTCCAGGGGTCCAACATCCTCACACAGATACACATGTATGGAAGCAAAAAAAAAAAAGATGTATATAGAATAAAAAAATTAATTAATTAATTAAAAAAAGAATGTTCCTGTTAGCTGGGCATGGTAGTTTATCCCTCTAATCCTAGCACTTGGGAGGCTGAAGCAGGACGATTGAGAGGAGAGAGGGTTGCGACAAGAGCTGGGCGAGCCTGGGCTACAGTGTGTGATCTTGTCTAAAAAAACAAACAAACAGCAAAACAACAAACAAAAAGAAAAAACAAACAAACAAAAATGTTAGTGATGTCTTTATTATCTTAGGCACCTTTTAATTTTTACTTTTTCTTCAAATCAGCTAAGCTGTTTGGGGTGCAATCTATGTGACTCTTTGATAAATGTCTCTTGCCTGTCTCAAGTGGAAGCTCAGCTGAGTCACTCCCCTTGTTGCATGGCTGCTGTGCCCACTGGAACCTTCACAGACATCTTCCCAAATCCACACTCCAGCCTTGGACATCTCTACAGCCCTGGCTGCTGGGGCCACCGCTTCCTCCTCAGCCTTGACTGTCCTAGACAGCTTGCATCTGCTTTGGAGGACTTCACCAGGCCTTGGGGAACCCTACAGGCCTGGTTAGCTTGGATTACTCTTTCTTAGACAAGAGGGGAAAGAGTTTGCCTCTGCACCCCAAGAGAAAGCTGTGATTGGTAGAGTGTGAGGCTTGTGCCTTACATTTTTATGTAAGGCTTTTTATTATATTTTATTTCCTTTTATTCATTTATGTCTCTGCCTCTCTTGCTGTCTCTGTTTCTGTCTTTCTGCACATGCCTGAGTGTGTGTGCATGCATGCATGCATGCCTGTGTGTATGCATGTATCCATGCATGTCCATGCACCAGGCTGTACATGCAGAAGTCAGAAGACAACTTATAAGATTTGGGGTTTTTTGTTTTGTTTTCTTCCATCTTGTGGGTCCCAGGAATTGAACTTGGGTCATCAGTTTTAGCAGTAGGTGCTTTCATTTACTGAGCTCTCTCACTGGCTCTTATGTAAACCTCATGATTGATGTTCAAACAAGGTTTTGATTGGTGGAACTGGATGCTTTGCTGCTATTGATGCTAATTAGAATCCTGCTCTTTTACATTCTGCCCACATCCATCTGGCTCTATAACTAGGCTCCTCTCTATGCTTGAAAAATTTTTTAAAATCACATTTAATTATTTTGTGTATATGCAAATATGCACATGCCACAGTAGCTATTTGGAGGCCAGAGAACAACTTTCAAGAGTCAGTTCATTCCTTCTTCCAACTAGGTGATGTGGATTAAACTCAGGCTTGGTGGTAAGTACCCTTTCCTGCAGAGCCCTCTCCCTCCTCCTCCCCTCCCCCTTTGTCCTCTCCCTCTCTCTTCCCTTCCCTCTCCCTTCCCTTTCTCCCCTTCTTTCTCCCTCTCTACTGTTTGATTCAATGAAGAGGTTTGTTCCTTTGTGTTGCTCCCAAGAATCGCAACCCCAGGCTGACTGTGATGACAAGCTACAGGGATAGCAGCAAAAGCATCAAGGAAGGGACAGAAGGGACCCTGAGAATAACCCTAGGGAAGAAACTGTGGTGAGCAAAGGCACCCAAAATGGTGAAAGACCATGGAAGGAGAGAAGGCGAGAGAAGATAGCCAAGACTACAGACGGTGGAAGGGTTTGAAGACCCAAAGTGGAAGATGGTATGCCTTCAGAGAGTTCCAGATTCCTTCCAACAGAGGACCCAACATTCACAGATCTGCAAGGGGCTACTCCTGGCTCCTGTGGCCAGGACTGAGAATTACAACAGCAGCCACTGTTAGAGGCCAAGAGTGTCAACTCCTGAGACACAGGAACTGAAGGCTTAGCTGACACTAAGTGCTGCTAATATGGGTGGCCGTAGAGAGATGGAAGTATGGCAGCCATGACATGCAACAGAGGCCATGACTCAGGCAACAGAGGCCCAAAGCAGTAAACATCTCCCTGAGCACGTGGAACTGTTAAGTCTCTAGCTTCTGAGGCCCACAGCCATACGTAACCACTGAGCTAGCTCTCGGTCCCCAAACTCACAGTGTCCAGAAGCTGAAGTAACAAGTTTTCTGAAGCTGTTGTACCAATCCATCAACCTCTAGTACTCAGGGGCCTGGAGTGTCAAATCCTACTCACGACTTCTGTCTAACTACAGCAAAAAGTCTCAAGCTAACTGATTGGTAATAAATTGCGTCAAATAGTTTGTCGTGGTGATGAAAGGCTGAGTAAGAAGTGAAACGAGAGATTTAGAACATGGTGCATTGTCGTGGGGTGTCCACCAGAAAAGACCACTCTCAGACAAAGACTCAAGCCTTTTTTAGCAGCTTGGCAACTACACTGGGCCTTTTAGAGGGTAAGCTTTTAATTCCAGAAAACAAACAAGCAAGCAAGCAAACCCACATCCTGGGTGAACACACCTCACTTAGCAACCAACAGTTAGCCAGAAGCAGAGCTGCAGAAGACAAAGTCTAGGTTAGTGCACTTAGTGACTTTCACAGAGCTATGGACTTTGCTGGATTAGGCTTTGTTCTTCTTTTGGCAGGTGGCGCTGTATACCTGCTGGGTTCCAAGGCCTGAATGGTGGTTTTGCCATTATGTTGTCAGTTATGCTAACTAAGGTCTGGGGGCCTGTTACAGCATGACTGTCCTTTGAACCAAGCAAAATCTATCTTGGGGAGCTCAGTTATGTCTACTCTTTGCTCCCCTCGAACAAGGCCTCTGGAGGGGCTAGACTATATAGCCTGGGAAGACAAGGGGAAGGTGGGGGATTGTTTTTGTTGGCTAAAGGCTTTTCAGGTATGACCTTTGTGAGTAGGCATACCCACACCTCTGTAAGTAACCCCTTAACTATTAAAGGAAGCCCAATAAAGTCATTGATTTATTTATACATTGGTCCTGTCTTAGTCAGGGTTTCTATTCCTGGACAAACATCATGACCAAGAAGCAAGTTGGGGAGGAAAGGGTTTATTCAGCTTACACTGCCATACAGCTGTTCATCACCAAAGGAAGTCAGGACTGAAACTCAAGCAGGTCAGGATGCAGGAGCTGATGCAGAGGCCATGGAGGGATGTTCTTTACTGGCTTGCTTCCCCTGGGGCTTGCTCAGCCTGCTCTCTTATAGAACCCAAGACTACCAGCCCAGAGATGGTCCCACCCACAAGGGCCTTTCCCCCTTGATCACTAATTGAGAAAATGCCTTACAGTTGGATCTCATGGAGGCATTTCCTCAACTGAAGCTCCTTTCTTTGTGATAACTCCAGCTGTGTCAAGTTGACACAAAACTAGCCAGTACAGGTCCCCAGTGTAAACTTTGGTAGGATCATGCCTCAATTTGTCATTGGGATTTTAGGTTGAGGTAAATTTTGTTTATATTTCCTACAGGGAAGGAATTTCAGCAACAAATGAAATATATGAAGAGCTAGGCACAGTGGTGCATGCTTTTCATATCAACACTGGGGAGGCAGACTGAGGCAGGTACCCTCTGTGAGTTTGAGGCCAGCCTGACCTAAATAGCAAGTTTCAAGCCAGCTGGAGCTACACACACACACACACACACACACACACACACACACACACACACACACACACGGACACACGGACTGATTTTCATCATGATATGATGCAGGCAATGTAGGCTCTTACTAGAACCTCCTTGTGTTGCTAAGCTCACTACTGAAACAAAATGCCTGAGATAATGAGCTTCAAAGGAGTAAAGGATAAATAGCCACTGTGATAGGGAACTACAAAGAAGAATGGAAGGGTTTAAGTGGGAATGGGGGCAGGAGGAGAGGAGGGATGGGAAGGGGTAATCTAAACTGTGGTGTCCTTCCCCACCAACACAGTTGGTGCAATTGACCAGAGCCATGCCGCACCCAATGGCATCCATTGTGTTGTTAACTAGGCTAAGAGAGCCCGGTACCCCTGCAGCATGGTTCTGCAAGTCTCCTAGGTCACCCGGCTCCGCCCAGCTTACCAGAGGCCCACCTACGACCAGCCCACCTGCGCAACCTGAGAGATGTCACGAGACTTCAGGGTTCCCGCCAAACTCCAGAACGCCTGCGCA
>LR751236.1:0-60178 GCA_902729485.2 Mus minutoides | reverse complement strand
TTTCCCTTCCTTTTTCCCCAAATGCTTGTCCACCATTAAAGAGTCGTTCTAAGCAGAAGCAACCATGTAGTCTCGGAGACCTTCTTTCTTCCCCCACTCCCTTAGTTTCATTTCAGCTTCGGGCCAATCCTCCAGGAACCCAGTCCACTGCGGGCAGTGGACCCCAACAGAGATATAGATATATATAAAATGCAAAAAATAAATTAAGAAAGAATTGTTTTTAAGTAAGGAGATGGAAGTGGGTGGTGGTGGCACACGCCTTTATTCCCAGCACTTGGGAAGCAGAGACAGGTGGATTTCTGAGTTGGAGGCCAGCCTGGTCTACAAGAGTTCCAGGACAGCCAGAGCTATACAGAGAAACCCTGTCTCAAAAAAAAAAAAAAAAAAAAAAAAAAAAAAAGTAAGGAGATGGTGGTGGTACGTTAGTTAGCCCAATTTGATCTTCCCAAAGTATTTAAAAATATCAAAATAATTCTGGGTTATATAATCCAGAATAGGGAGAATTATTGCCAATTAAAGCTAAAATTTGCCCTGCACGGTTGTGAACACATGCAGTCCCAGGACCAGGGAGGCCGAGGCAGGAAAATCTCAAGTTCTAAGCTAGCACAAGCTATCTAGGAGGTTCCAGGTAAGGCTCTCTCTTGAAATGGATATGTGAATGAATGTACGAATGAATGAATACGTAATACTAATTAGAAAGAGAAAAATGGTTCAGTAAGACAATTTAGTCAGTGAAACTCTTGCAGGGGGAAACCTGTGATTTGAGTTAGAAATCCCAGGATCCCGGTACAGAAGGCGATAAGTGACTGCCTGAAAGTATGCTTTAGTATCCACGTACATGTCACGGCCACCACACACCCCTAAAAATAATGTCAAAAGAAAAACAACAACAACATGTTATGTTCTAACTCTCACCCCCAACATAGCTGTAGCCATGTTGTTCCATGCCTGCCAGCTATTTCATAGTGTTGCTATAACATGCCTGCCAGTCATTGACACATAGAAGTGACTGGGCTTAAAGCAATGACATCCTGACCACATACCCTGTTTTGTTCTGTATAAGGTTTGCTAATCTTAAGAAATTCTACAAAACTTTATGTAGGACCCATCAAATCAAAGGTCAATCTGAACCGTTAGGTCTAAAATATCTTGAGTCAGAGCTGAGCAGTTGGCAGCCCTTCCTGCACCTACGTATGAGCTCATTGTGGTTTTTGTGGCTGACACTGAAGAATGCCACTAATAAGCCCAAAAGTTATGACTATAACATGCATGCTCTGTTATCTCAATGCTCTGAAGTTCCCCTGTTCACCACCCTGCTTACTGCACTCAGGACCAAAGAGCTTTGCCTAGGAAGCCAACTACTCCCTTCCTTGCCCTTTAAACATCTGAAGCTGCACACACACACACACACACACACACACACACACACACACCCTAAGAGCTCCATCATCTGAGTTCTTCCTAAGGCAATAGGGTTAACTAACAATCAACTGAAGTCCAAATAAACATATTCTCTCTCTCTCTCTCTCTCTCTCTCTCTCTCTCTCTCTCTCTCTCTCTCTCTCCCTCCCTCTCTCTCTCTCAGGTTTATAACCAGCCCTGGCTGTCCTGGACTCAGTTTGTAGACCAGGCTGGCCTTTAACTCACAGAAATCCACCTGTCTCTGCCTCCTGAGTGCTGGGATTAAAGGTATGCACCACCACACCCAGCTATCATTTTCTTTTTTTAAAGTAAATTGTCTTAAGGATTTTTGTCACAGAAAGTAAGCTTTAAAGTTGATATGAAAATTCAAATTTGATTGGGTCTTCTGTATTTTGTCCTTACAAAGTAGGTGGAGATGTGATTGTAGTGGCTTTGTTTATGATAGCAAAATCTGGAATTTAAATAAACTCCAAGAGGGAACTGTGGGCAAATTGTGTATTAATTCAACAAAGCATTAGTATTAATTCAACAGAGTGTTAAGCAACAGTGAAAACAGGAACTATGGCTGCAAACAACAGCACAGATACATCTGGAATGTTTAAAAATATTTTGAAGAATATGAGTTGTAGATTGTAATTCTATTTTCATAAAATTAAAAATCAACTACAACCAAAATATATGTATACACACCGGACATCAACTTCTGGCCTCCACATGGGCCAGGAGGTGTGTTAATGAAAACACACACACACACACACACACACACACACACACATTACAAACAGTAAAATAAATGCATCCATACAAGCACACCCCAAAATACCTTTTCTAAAGATTAGTATGCCTTCAAAACAGAAATACAGCTCAAATACAGAATACTAACCCATAACAAGCCCGTGGGAGAAGCTAAAAAGTGGGATTTCTAGAGAGCTACTTTAGCCACACAACGGTATATCAAGAAGGTGCTCCTGACACAGTACTGTGCTAGATTGTCAGAGATAACAAGGGTAAGAAACAGCAACTGTCGCCCAGAGTGGTTGCATCTTACTTGGAAAGCCACAAATTAATCACTCAAGTAAGCATAGACTGTAGGGGATCTTGGCAATGGGGAAAGAACCAAGGGAGTTCCTTTCCTAAGAAGTTCTCTTTAGATCATCTTCCCACGTGGAGGGAGGTTAGGGTGGTTGCTACTGTAGAGTCACTTTAAAGAAAACTGGCAGGTTAAGTGTAGTTTACATAAGTCAGGAGGCAATGAAGACCTCAAGTCCTTTTCGGGGCTGTTAGTTGAAATCGAGTCTTCGCCGGGCGGTGGTGGCGCACGCCTTTAACCCCAGCACTCGGGAGGCAGAGGCGGCAGAGGCAGAGGCGAGGCAGGCGGATTTCTGAGTTCGAGGCCAGCCTGGTCTACAGTGTGTGTTCCAGGACAGCCAGGGCTACACAGAGAAACCCTGTCTCGAAGAAAAGAAAGAAAGAACGAAAGAGAAATCGAGTCTTCATGTCCTATTGACTAATAGTTAGCAGGCACTATTATTGTTTTATCTACCTACCTATATAATTTGAAGGTCTTATTTATTTATTTATTTAGAGGGTCTCTCTATGTAGACCTGAAACTCGCTGCATACACCGGGCAGGCTTGTAAATCACAGAAATCCTCTTGCTTCTGCCTCTCAAGCGCTGAAATTAAAGGCGTAGACCACCACGTTCGGCTTCCTAGATTAAAATTTATCACCATGCACTCACGCACGCGCAAGAAGCGCGTCAGGCGCCAGGAAAGACCCGGATAAAGGCGGGGCTTGAGGTCTCGGATAGTACGTCACGGAGTGCGCGTACGTGACGTGACGTAACTGGGGCGGTGCTACAGGGCCTTCTGGGTGCTCTGGGATGCCTGGTCCCGGAGTGAGCATGGGGACTCCTGCGGGCGCAGGGACCCGTCCCACGGGCGCTGGAACTGTTGAAGGCGTGGGGATCCCTCCGGGCCTGCAGACCGACTACGAGACGCTGCTCAGCCGCTTCCAAGAGATGGACAGCGTGCGTTTCGAGGACTTCACGGAGCTCTGGCGCAGCATGAAGTTCGCGACCATCTTCTGGTGGGTGTGCCTCGTCCCCCGATCCCGGTCTCCCCCGTGGGGAACGCAGCCTGCATCTCCGAACTCCGCCTAGGCGGTTTCCACTGGTCGACCTTGCACTCTGCTGGCTCGGCCCTCTGCACCTCCACCGCCTCCATCCGCACCCAGACCTCCTCCCATCTTGTATTCCCTGAATGAATCCACGGTTAGTTAGAAACAAAGTATTCCCACCGACACAGGGTCCTTCATTTAGCATTCAACAACTGACTTTGCAAGTGCAAGTTTGAATCTCTGTGTATCGCCTTTAGCCCAGATTCAACCCAGTAGCCACCTTTGCCTCTGTCCCCAGCCTCATTTCCAGTGTCCACACCTTGCACTCACTCTCTTGGCTCGAGTTGCTTTTGGTTCTCCACTGGCGGTTCCTAGCCTGGGAATTTTCCATCTCCTTTTGCTTGTCCACTTCGTCAGTCATTTTTGTTTTTGTTTTTTGGTTTTGTGAGACAGGGTTTCTCTGTGTAGCCCTGGCTGTCCTGGAATTCACTTTGTAGACCAGGCTGGCCTCGAACTCAGAAATCCGCCTGCTTCTGCCTGGGATTAAAGGCGTGAGCCACCACGCCCGGCCGTTAATCATTTTTGAACCCAAATGACAGTTCTTTAGGGAATTCTTTTGGCCTTCGGGACTAAGTTTGAGTTCTGTCTACCCCGAGTACGAAGTGTTTATCTCACCGTCTAGAGTGTATTTCATAATTAGAGACGCAGTCTTGGATAACGGTGAAGAGCGGAGATGATGGGGTCCTGGGCTTCAGGATTTGAATACAGCTCTCCAACCCCCCTTCCCCAGATCTGGAACAATCCTTTTTGTCTGTAAAATAGATAATAATATTTCATGATAGTATGGGAATTAAATGAACCAATATACTAGGTGGTTCAACGTATGAAATTAATGTTCAGAGTTATTACTACTCTTTGGTTTCTCCCTTAGATGAACTTTGTGAGAACAGCGATGTGATTAATGTGGTGTTCCTCGCTGTTGTTTGTTTTTGAGACATGCCCTCATTGTGTGTAGCCTTGGCTGGCCTGAAACTTGCCATCATACCAGACTGGCCTTGAGATCTGCCTGCCTCTTCCTTCTAAGGTCAGGCATTCACCACCTTGCCCACGTTTGAATATGGTGGTTGTATTAATTACCATACCATATGAATTCTTGAAAAGGGTAAATGATTGAATGAAATCTTACTAGATCTTTTGTTGAATAAATCAGAACTTTTTATACTATTGATTTAGACTATTATGTAGTTTGTAAGTTATTACAAATGAAGTTGTAAATTATTACAGGTGAAGAAATTAGCCTGTTCTGGGGCAGCATTCCTTTAAGCCCAGAATGCCGTGAGAATCAAGGCCAGGAGTACAAGGCCATCCTAGCTACAAAGAGAATTCTGCAGGAGACACTGTCTTAAAACCCAAAATAACAAAAATTATCTATTGTACAACTGATATTTTATGTAGCTAACTGTAATGGATTCATTATCTAATGTACTTAACTAAGAGCTCTGAAAAGCAGGTATAAGTGTCCCATGTTTTAGAGATTAGAAAATTGAGGCTTAGAGGAAGTTAGTTTTATCAAGTGTGGTGTCAAGAGGCTGAGGCAGGAGAACTGCAAGTTTGAGGTCAGCGTGGGCTGGAAAATGAAACCCCATCTTTAAAAAAAAAATCTAAATCTATTATGTCTTTCTGTTTCCTTTTTAAACTTAGTTTAAATTTATTTTTTATTATTATTCTTTTGAGACAGGGTTTTACTCTACAGTTCTGGCTGGCCTGGAAAGTACTGTGCAGATGGGATTACAGGTGCCTGTCACCTTGCATAGCCTGTTGTCTTTTCTGTTTCTAAAGTCTTTCACTGCACTAAAGAGGTTGGGGTAACTTTCCCCCCAACTCTTTTCCTGATAGGGCCTTTCTGTGAAGCCTGGAGTGTCCTGAGTATTCTAGGCTGGTCTCAGAGATTCTCCTGCCTCTGCCTGCTGAGAGCTGGGATTAAAGGCATATGCCACTGCACCCCAGTTGGATTTTCTTTAGGAATCATTTTGGTCTCCACACTACTGTAGGTCTTTTGTGTTTTTTACTGTACTTATTATTTTTATTGTTTCAAAGCCAAAGTGGTTTTCTCTCCCATTTGTAATGAGATGTAATAAATTATATTAACTAAGGTGCTTAGGTCTTTACCATTTTGTTTTGTTGTTATTAATATGAAAAAAACAGCATATTTATAATTATGTGAATGTCAGTTGTTTTCATGAGTTAAATGTGTTTTGAGGCATTTTAGCTAAGGTTGTATTTGAAGGTTGATTTTGTGACAGTCCTACCTCTTGTCTCCAGAGTTCTGGGATTACAGTCTGAGCCACCATCCCCAACTTCCTGTTTTGTTTTGAGACTGGATCTCTTGTAGCCCAGGCTGGCCTTGACCTCAGTATGTAGCCAAGGATAACCTCAAACCTTTTGATCTTTCTATCTCTATTTTCCAATTGCTAGGGTCTCTGGAGTGTGCTGTTGTGTCTGACTTTAAAAAATGGAGAACATTTTTTGATCTGCCAATTGAAGGCCTGTCACGGAACACTCTGATGATGCACTCAAAGTTGCTTTCATTGTTTCACTGCTCAGGCTTGCTTTTGTGCTCTGATGAATGCGAAGATGGGTGGTTCTCTCTCTCTAAGGTTCCCATGGACAGAAAATGATGAAAATCCTGGAGACTGTTGGGGAAATGTATAGTATAGATTAAAATACACGGAGTGCTTGAGTCTGTAACGACATAGTTATTTCAATATTAAGTACTCAATATGAATTTGAAGCTTTTTCTATAGTCATCAGTTTGGGAGCAAGGCTGGTGTTTTGGTGGCAGTGTCATGGTTACCTGACAGTGTGTGGTGTCGAGGACAGTAGAAAATCAGTTCTTTCTGCTTGAATCACAAGAGGATCCATTGTGCGTTCTCTGTCTAGTTCCTAGGGACTGTTACAGAAGCATATGCCTCCAGTGGCCTTTGTCCATATTTATTTAATAGTGGACATATTTCCTCTTTGTTTTGCAGTGGCAAAATGAGAAATTTAAAAAAGAACATGTTTACAAAAGAAGCTTTAGCTTTGGCGTGGCGCTACTTTTTGCCTCCACACACGTTCCAGATCCGAGTCGGCGCTTTGTATCTTCTCTACGGGTTGTATAACACACAGCTGTGCCAGCCGAAACAAAAGGTGAGGCCTGGTGTAACCCGGACCTGCAAGGATAATCAGTGGGGACCCAGGGCAAGAGAGAGAGAGTGGGAGAGAGAGAAAGAATGAGAGCAAGTCAGTCATACTGATCAAGCTCTGAAAACTTTATTCGGGAATGGCAATATAAGCATAAGCAAGAGGAGGCTCCAAGGGAGGGGGGAAGAGCCCAGGGGCTCTCTGAAGGTCAGGTGGCAATCTTCAGCTCCTGGAACCAATGGTCACAGTGTCCTCTTTTCCTATAAACATTCTTACTGTTATGACCACGAATGTTCTCTCAGGATTGTTTCTGTAAGCTAGAGAACATCCACAAGGCCATAGCTAAGGCCATGGTGATTACTGTCCCTCTGTAGAAACCTGTACCAGGCACTGTTTTTGTTTTTTGTTTTTAAATAATAAAGGACTTAGGTGGAAGTGCCAGTGTTTAGGTTGACCTTTGTGGGAAAGGATCCAGCGTATTCACAGAGTGACTTTTCTCTCCCTGGCCGTAGATCAGAGTTGCCTTGAAGGACTGGGATGAAGTTGTTAGGTTTCAGCAAGACTTGATGAACGCTCAGCATTTCGACGCGGCTTTTGTTTTTAGGAAGCTTCGGCTGGACAGAGCCTTCCACTTCACAGCGATGCCCAAGCTGGTATGTTGCCTAAAAACATATTTCTTCTTTTTTCTTTTTTTGTTTTTTCAAGACAGGGTTTCTTTGTGTAGCCCTGGCTGTCCTGGAACTCACTATGTAGTCCAGGCTGGCTTTGAACAGAGATCCACCTGCCTCTGCCTCCTGCATGCTGGGAATAAAGGCGTGGGCTGCCACTATCACCTGGCTTTAAAAAAAAAAAAAAACAGTTATTTTTGAAACAAGCAGTTACAACTTATTGTCCACAGTCTGCTTTGTTCTCCTGAAGATGGGAAGTCTGTTAGTGGTGTTCAAAACTCTAGCCTTGCATTAAGAAGAATATTTTCTGATTGTCTTGTTTTCCCTGCAGACAGAATTGAGCCTCTGCTCTTGAGTGTAGGGTGTTTGTGGACCACACATGGAAGCTAATTACTGTGAGCAGGAAGAGCTCTGACATCTGTATCTGCTTTCTAAAATCTCTTTCCAGAGCTGAGGGGTCAGCCCAGAGCCACATGCATTGAGGCTGGTCCTCAGCCGCTGAGCTGCCTCTCTCAGCCTCATGCCTTTCTCCATTCCAGTGTCAAGAGGGCCTACTTGAAGAATAAGGAATTGAAATCTTAGTTGATAAAAAGTGGACTTCTAATAAATCCCACCATTTTTTCAGTTTTGTAACAATCGAGATTAGAAAAACAGATATTCTCCTTCTGGCAAATCATGAGGCCTTTGGAAGCTGGCCAGGCCCTGTAGCATTCAGTGTGGCATCTACTACTTAGAAAAACCCAGTAGACTCTGAAAATGGCTAGTTAACAAGTGTTCTGTGTGTTCTTCTACTGATATAAATTTATTCCGGGCTTATATTTAAGCTCTTAAAGATGCTCATTTAGCATTTTTGAAAACTTGTTACTGTTGTGCATGTTTGTGTATTTGACAGTGTATGTAGGTGATATGTGCGTGGACATGCATGTGCACAGTAGGACCACTGTGGTGTCTGTTCTCTCCTTTCACCATGATGGGGATTCATGGGAATCTACTCAGGTGACCAGGCTTGCCCAGCAAGTGCCTTTGCCCAGAGCTGTCTCTCCAGCCGAGGATGTTCATTTTAAAAGGTGTTTCTTCGTATTTAGCTTTCATGTAGAATGAAGAAGAAAGTTCAACAAACTGAAGTGACACAGAAATTTAAGGACCCGAATGATCGTGTAATGAAACTTATCACTTCTGATGTATTAGAGGTGAGTTTATTCTTAGACTCTTGAAGTTGGGGAAAGTGGTTTTGTTGACAGTTAATATGTTGTGGTTATGACTTCATTAACTAGATATTGAGAGTTCCTGTTATGATTTTAGCATATATTCTGCAACTTGTAGCCACTTTGGAAAGTAATCATATTGTGAGTTGGTTTGCCTTTAAGATTATCATTAAGCCAGGCAGTGGTGGTGCATACTTTTAATCCCAGCATTTGGGAGTCTGAAGCAGATATATCTGAGTTTGAGGCCAGCCTGGTCTACAGAGTAAGTTCCAGGACAGCCAGGGCCACACAGAGAAATCGTGTCTTGGGGGAAAAAGAAAAAACAAACAAACAAACAAAACAAAAAAAAAGATTGCCATCAAAGATAGAAATAAAGGACCAGTTGTGGTGGCACATGTCTACACTTCCAACACTAGCCTGGGCTAGGTAGGAAGACCCTGTCCTTTAAGATAAAACAAAACAAAACAATCATAAAAAAACAAAACAAAAACACATAACATAAAAAATAAAAAATCCTCTTTTCCTTATAGGAAATGCTGAATGTTCACGATCATTATCAAAATATGAAGCATGCTATTTCAGCAGACAAATCCATGACAGACAAAGCTCTCAGTCTGGTAAAGGAGGATTTTTTTGACAACATTAAGAACATAGTTTTGGAGCATCAGGAGTGGCACAAAGAACAGAAGGTAAGCTCTTGCTTGTTGCTGGCTCCCCCACGCCCCTGTGTTATACGCCGCAGATGTAGAGAGGCCACATTGCTGTGGAGTCAGGATTTCGAGGGCATTACCTTTCTTGTTAAGACCTTGTTTCTTACTAGACCTGTGACATGACATTATTCAGCCTTAAAGATGGGCCTGAGGGAGAGTAAAAGTTGTTGAATTGTTTTTAGTCTAAACCCAGAATATAGATTAATTTTATATGGTGCAGAATTAATTCTGTCATTGTTGTAAAACTTAGGATCCATTACCAACCTGTAAATATTAGTGGGCTGCACCTAAACTTTTGGAAAACTACTTTTTCTTATGAAGCTGAGGGTCTGGTTCCACCTACTCCACTTACTGTTTAGTGGGGGACACTGCACCCCAGGGGAGGCTCTTCCTGTCTCCAGCGTTGTCTTTCTTGTGTGGCTTAGCCTTGTGTCTTAGTTAGGATTTCATTGCTGTGAACAGACATTATGACCAAGGCAACTCTTTGTTTCTTTTTTTTTGTTTTTTTTTGTTTTTTTTTTTTTCGTTTTTCGAGACAGGGTTTCTCTGTATAGCCCTGGCTGGCCTCGAACTCACTTTGTAGACCAGGCTGGCCTCGAACTCAAAAATCCGCCTGCCTCTGCCTCCGGAGTGCTGGGATCAAAGGTGTGCGCCACCATGCCCGGCAAGGCCACACCTCCTGATATTGTCACTTCTCATGGGCCAAGCACATTCAAACCACCATACCATGGATTTTTTTTTTTTTAAAGGAACTTTCTCTCTATTTAGTCTTTGAACTCAGTAAGTAGTCCAGGCTAGCCTCGAACTCCACAGAGATCCCTCCCACCCCCAGTTCTGGGATTAAACTTGTGCATCAGCATATCCAGCCATTCTTTTGTTTGTTTGTTTGTTTGTTTGTTTGTTTTTGTTTGTTTTTTTGAGACAGGGTTTCTCTGTATAGCCATGGCTGTCCTGGAACTCACTTTGTAGATCAGGCTGGCCTCGAACTCAGAAATCCGCCTGTCTCTACCTCCATTCTTTTAATGCCACAGGAGGTGTCTGGAACTCATTAGTTAGGGCAGTTTAGGTGATTTCACAGTGATTTCTAGAACTATTGTAACTTTTTGATCTAAAAAATGTTTTCACCCTAACTTGTTCCTGTGCATGTACACTGGGTGCTTAAGGAGGTCAGAGGACAGCACATAGGAGTTGGTTCTCCCCTTCTGGGATGTGGAGCCATTGAACTCCAGTCTTCAGGTTGACAGTGCATGGATGCCCTAACCCACTAAGCTCTCTTTCCAGCACGAAGCTTTGTAATTTTAATGTTAGACAGTGTGTTTTCTGAGCTCCGGGAAAGCTAGAGTCATTTAAAAAGAGGAAACCTTAAATGCCTCTAGTAGATTGGCCTGTAGGCAAGTCTGTGGGACATTTTCTTGATTATTGATCAGTGTGGGAGGGCCCCCGCTCTCTGTGGTAGTACTGCCCTGGCAGTGGTCCTGGGTGGTTCAAAGACACAGTCTGAGCAAGTCACGGGGAGCAAGCCGGTAAACATCCCTCCATGATGGCCTCTGCTTTAGTTGTCTCCAGGTGCCGCCTGCATCCCTGTCCTGCCTCCCTTCGTGATAGACTGGAAGCTGTGAGCTGAAGTTTTCCTCCTGGAGTTGCTTTTGGCCCTGGGCTTTATCACAGTAGTAGGACAGATGGTGACCAGTCTGTAGTAATTTGAAACTACGTCCTGGTTTTTCAGTCATTAAAAGTTCGGCACTGTTAAAATTGCAATTTACTGCCAGGTGTGGTGGCACACACCTTTAATCCCAGCACTCCGGCTATACAGAGAAACCCTGTCTCGAAACCCCCCCCCCAAAAAAATTTGCAATCTACTAATTATTGTAATTAACAGAATTATAAATGTGTATATATAAACATACATAAATAAAATTTTTGTTCTTTCAGAATCCCTCCTTAAAACCCAAACTTAAAGATGGAGAAGAGAATGGTGAAGGCACTTCAGAGGAGCCAGAGGTCGGCAGACTGTTAACGACGTCTTTTCCTTTATGTGTGACTAATTCTGCTTCATAAGTGTTATGACCCTTGGGCTGAATTATGGAAACACAGGAAAAGTCCATTTAGTCTGTTCTTCACAGGAATTGTTGAGGTCACTCGGAGCGCTTGTCGGGAGGGAGATGTTAGCATTGAGCAGGCGGGGCAGAGGGATGGGAGGTGTGTCGGTTCTTGCGCAGGCTTGTGTGCTGTTTCCCGCTTTTCAGCCCTGGTGACACCTCAGCACTTGAGCAGTTTTTCATGGCCAGTGTTCCATCTAACCTGTGGAGCCATCTTTAGGCACAGGCAGAGGAGGGAATGGCTTAATCCCTAAGGGCTTGTGTCCCCTTCCTCCGTGAGCCTTGAAGGAAACAGTCCTCCAGTGAGGATGGCATTATGTCACCTGCCATGTGGCAGACAGAGGGTGTCTGTCACGTGTGATTTCTTCCCAGTGTGTATGTACATAAACTGTCTTAATCCCGAGGACGGGTCCTTGTGTCTTCACAGTTTCCCAAACGTTTATGTTTCAATTTGGTTTTCCTTGTTTATTTTCCTTTCAGAGATGTGAAAGGGCAGTGTCTTTAGCGAAAATAAAAGCGAAAGCCTTTTCAGCCGTCGTCCCGGTAAGTTCCTTGTTTAGTGAGTTCTTTCCTAAGTGGCACCCTCCCCTCGTTTTCATCTATGTAATGTAAATACACAGTCAGTACCAAGCCATCTGCCTCACCCTGACCAGAGAGCTACCTGCCGCTGCAGCTTCTCCTGTAGCTCTTCCTTTTGCCTGGAACTCCAAAGCCATGTTCTCCATCCTTGTCCACCTTCTGGGAGTTTGCTCTTTGTCCTTGAAGTTCAGGACATCCTGGGTACTGTAATCTGGTTTTCATTGATTGTTGGTGTCTCCTGGACGTGGCTTCAGTCTGCAGGCTTTATACTGAGGAGTTTCTTTAAGTTAATCATTTGAATTGTACCATCTTCAAGTTAATCATTTGAATTGTGCCATTTTTTTTTCCTTGACCCTGTTGTTTTTCTTTGCTGGTTTCTGTCCATTTCGGTTAGGATGTTTCTTAAATATCATCTTGATTTTTATTGTCGATTTGCTTTGTTTATTTAGTATTTGTGCTGACTTTTTTTTAAACTGAGAATATTCTTATTCTCTGAATGTTTCTTTAAAAATATTTTTGCCCTTTTTCATAGGATACCATGTCTGTCATTAAGGATATGAATTTAATTTCACTATTTGGTGTTTCCTCCTATTTCCTTTGAATCCTTTTCTCTTTCTCTTTCGGTCTGTTTGTGTTCTTTGGCTTTCTTCCAGAAGGTTGGCGCTCCTCAGATGTCTCTGTATTTGAGTGGCTAGTAGTGATATGTTGCAGGCTTGCTGCCCCCTGCATGGGCCATCTTGTCTTGTTTTGTGTTTATTTGCTTTTTTTTCTTTTCTTTTTTACATCTATCTATTTATTTATGTGAGTGCACTGTTACTGTCTTCAGACACACCAGAAGAGAGCATCAGATCCCAATGCAGATGGTTGTGAGCCACCATGTGGTTGCTGGGAATTGAACTCAGGACCTCTGGGAGAGCAGTCAGTGCTCTTAACCACTGAGCCACCTCTCCAGCCCTTTTCTTCTTTTTTTTTTCTTTTTTAAATCCTAAACCTCTCTGGTATGTTCTTTCCAGAGAACAGACTCCTGTTTTCCTAGGGAGGTGGTGCAACGCCCAGCTTTGAGGCTGGAAACAGGACACAGTTACCTATGTAGAGTTTCACTCTGTCTCCCTGTGGTTTTAGTGCAATTCCTAGTGGGGTTGGCTGTCTTGTAAGGAGTTTCTGTGGTGACCATTCATTTTCTAACCTTTCTCCTGTTAGTCAGCTGTTAACCATTTCCCATGCAAAATTATAATTGTGTTGTTTCCAGTGTATGTCTGTCTGTTTTGTGCTTTTCTGTGCTCTTATTTTATTATTTTCCTGGAGCATTGGGAGTACTGATAAATACAATCTTAATTCTGTATTTTTTTTTTTTTGAATCTATATTATGGGAAAGGAAGCTATCATTTTCCAACTTAGGATGACTCTTTATTGGTTAGGTATTACATGACTGTTACAGAATTATCACAGTAAATAGGTAAGTATAAGACACTGAAGACATGCCAAAGAAGATAGATGGATTGTATCTAGTTCTTTTTAACCAGAATTCTCTTTATGTATGAAGATGCTTGTTGTCAAATGATGTATATCTTATGACATCACATAACTTTGAAAATCTAATTCCATTATACCCCACCAGTTGTTCTGATATATCCTTGCAGGGCTGTAGTTCTTTTCCCTCTTGAGGTGCAGCTGCTATCTTACAGAACTGCTTTGGGAGACTCACTGATACCTGAAAGGCACTTACCAGTAACTGAACACTGGATTAAGCAAGTGAAGGAATTTGTGAGTTGATTCAATTAAAAAGACAAGTCCGGGTGGCATGGTGGCGCACGCCTTTGTTCTCAGTGCTCTGGAATGCTCTAGGTGTTCAAGGCCGGACTGGTCTATATAGTTTATATAGCCAGGGTTATGTAAAGGGACGCTGTCTCAAAACAACAAAACCCTTGGCTTGCTGGTCTTAGGCACCGTTAGGACTGGACCTTCCTTCCCCACTTTTCCTGTCTCTTCAGTGCTGTTCCTGCTCTTGGCATTAGGTTCTAAGCTGATGTTTCCTTCCTGGTAGTTATAGTTCTAAAACACAGTGAATAGTCATAGTGTTTTGGGGATGTGAAACCCATCTTTACCAGTCTGGACCACGTGGTCATACCTGGAGCTAGGCAAAGCATGTGAGGTACCTCAAGGGAACATCTCTGAGTCAGACCTGACTTCTGACTCTGTCTGTGATTCATTATTGTTCTTGTTGACAGCAGCGGCATTTTAACCCAGCATGAGCTGGTGGCAAGGCAGCCGCAGGAATCTGGCGGTACAATTATGTGTAGTGTAGGCCTGTGTGGGAAAGGGCGCTATGGCAGATGCTCTGCTCTCTCACTCCTGTGCTCTGTCCTCGGACCATTTTGTTCTTCATCTAAGTAACTGGGTTTCTGTCACGAAGGTGTCCAAGTCCAGGAGGCATCGCCAGTCCAAGCTCGACTCTTCTGACTTTGACTCTGGGTCTGGACAAGTGCAAGGCAGAGCAGCTAAGAGAAAGAGAACCGGAGAACCAGCGGGACCAGCAGGAGGGAAGAGATCTCCCAGGAGCAAAGGTACTTTGGTTTTTAAAAGACCTGCTGCTGGAGAGTAGGCCCTGATTTCTAGGACGGACCAGAGCTGGGTTGGTTGGGGGGTATCTGTAACCCCAGCACTCTGGAGGCTGAGGCAGGAAGATTGCCAGGTTAAGGCCAGCTTGAGCTACATAGTAAGATCCTGTCCCACAACAAGAGAAAGAGACCTGTTTGGAAAAATCATAGAATTTAATGTTAAAAATGAACCAAATTTCATAGCTTCTTGGGCTCTTGTTGCTGACAGAGACCCTAGAGATTATATCAAACTTGTTAATCAGGATAACTTTATTAGTAATGATGTATGTGAATTAAATTTACATCTAGGAAAGGCCAATAAATAATGCATTATAAAAAACCTTCTCTCCTTCAGTTAAATTCATTGAACTACCCCTGATTTTCATTTGTAATGGAGTGTCTGTGAAATGGCCTTATTACTTGAGGCTTAAACAACTGTGCATTTTAATGATTTGATTTTTTTTTTAAGAATTACCCAGACGCTGTATAAAGGCAGAAAGAACAGTAGAAACATTAACAGATACTTAATGACTTTATCATTTCTGGCAACCTCGGGGGTTTGAGAAAGGAAACTTACAGGCTCTGAGCATGTTTTCTTTTTCCTGTATTGAGGCTGGGGAGGGAGAATTGAAGTGTAAGTCAGATGTGAGAATTCAGAGGAAGAAGTCTGTTGTTAAGGGCAACCAAGAAGCACTTCACAAGCAAAGCTTGCTCCTCAGAAGCTGGGGGTACAGGGAAGACAACTGTTAGGAAAAACTGGAGCATTGAAAAGACCCCACAGTGCAAACAAAGCAGCCCCCACGCTGAAAACGTTCCCTGAGTCCAGTTGCCTTTGGGGGCAGTCACGGTGCCATTCACTGGGCCTATTAATATAATTTATCTTCTCTTTGGCCAGAAAGGAAAATATATATTAACTGTAATGATTATTAGAGAAGATACTTTATGGTATCTAATATCCAACCTTGATATAAAAAAGTTCTCTAGATTAGGGAGTCATTAAACTTTCTGTAAAAGGTCCAAATAGCTGCTATTTTATGAGCTTACAGATTTTACAGGGTTTCAAGGAGCTGAAGGAGTCTCCAACCCTATAGGTGGAACAACAATATGAACTAATCAGTACCCCCAGAGCTCGTGTCTCTAGCTGTGTATGTACCAGAAGATGGCCTAGATGGTCATCATTGGGAAGAGAGGCCCCTTGGTCATGCAGACTTTATATGCCCCAGTACAGGGGAACACCAGGGCCAAGATGTGGGAGCAGGTGGGTAGGGGAGCAGGGTGGGGGATGGGGGAGGGTATAGGGGACTTTTGGGATAGCATTGAAATGTAAATGAAGAAAATATCTAATAAAAATTGGAAAAAAAAGGTTTTGCAGTTTAAAAAATTTATTTTAATTTCCTTTGCATTGGTGTTTTGCCTATATGTATGCCTGTGGAGGGTGTCAGATATTCTGGAACAGGAGTTACAGACAGCTGTGTGTTGCCATTTGGGTGTTAGGAATTGAACCCTGGTCCTCTGGAAGACTAGCCAGTGCCCTTAACCACTAGGCCATCTCTCTAGCGCAAGTCATACAGTTTTGTTTTGTTTTGTTTTCCACAGCTTAGTTACCCAGCTATCAGTATGTAAGAGTAGCTACAGAGGGTGTGAGAATAAAGGGATAGATTGCAGTAGAAGTGCATGTCTAAGCAGGCGATGGGCCAGGTCAGCCACAGACAACCATAGCAACCCTGTCCTGGAGAAAAGACATGGATGTTCCTTGGGATTTTTTTTTGGGGGGGGGGAGGTGTTTGTTTTTTTGAGACAGGGATTCTCTGTGTAGCTCTGACTATCCTGGAACTCACTCTGAAGACCAGGCTGGCCTCGAACTCAGAAATCTGCCTGTCTTTGCCTCCCAGGCGCTGGGATTAAAGGCATGTGCCACCACTGCCTGGCAGATGCTCCTTTAAATTTTAAAAACAGACAGATGTACAGGGAGAGCCTGTTAGCCATGACACACTGGAAGAATGTTTTACCTGACATTGCTCGTGCAGAGCTAGTTGTTGTGACTGGAAAATGAACTCGTACATTATCAGAGAAGCTCCACACTTCTCATGACTTATTGTGAGTGGCCAGTGTTATGTAAAGTGTATTCTAGAATCAGCTGGACAAAAAGCAAAAAAGAAAGAAAAGCAAAAGTTTTAGTAAAGTAAGGGAGATCCTACTACAGAAGTTAGAGCTGGAAAACTTCATAAGGAGACACTGGGTAATTTTATTAGTCTAGAAAGTTAAATAACTAAACAGACGATAAATTCTCGTAAGACATGAGCTAGGAAGTCAGAATAGTCTTTTATCTAGTAAGGGGGTCAAACTTCAAGATGCTGTCCTGGAAGTTTCTGTGAACTTGTTTTTCCAGTCTGGGGATTGATTGGTCTTGCATAGCTTCAGCTCTTTGAGACCGTCTCTTGCTCTGCAGCTCAGGAGGCCTTGAACTCTCCTTCTTTAATATCCTGTGTGCCAGGGTTAGTCAGGTGCCATGGCACCCAGCTTGTAGATGTTTCAGAAAGGAGTAATGTAAAGAATACAAATTCTCTCAGAAAATAAAAAGGACACTTTTTAGTTTGCTGGAACTGCAGGAAATAAACTGAAGTCCTGTATCCTTCATGAGCACACACATGCTCACACACACAAAATTCCTCCCTAGATAAAGCACATCAAATCCAGCAACCTTTTGTATCCCAGTGATACAAGAAATAAGCCGGTGTAATTCATATTAGCTGATTAAAAGAAAACCTCTCAGTAAAAGATACCGGCAAGTCTAGTATCTGTTCATGGTGGAAACAGTGAATTACTGTTGGATGGAAATGGAACCTGATGGATTTGTGCAGACACAAGACTTTAACATTGTATTTCATTGTAAACAACCCTTTCCAAGGCTGAGAATGAAGCGAGGAATTCCACTGATCCTAATGAACGTGGTGCCAGAAAACCCACCCACTAGAGTAAAGCAGTGGTTTTGCTGTGCCTCTTGGCAGTCAGCATCTTCTCTTGCCTCTGTTCCCCGAGTGACCACTCATGTGTTCTGTCCCAATAGAGCTGCCTTTTCCAGAAAGCCATATGGACAGAATAATATAATATGTAACTTTGTTGTTGTTGATACAGGTCACTCTGTGTAGCCCTGGCTGTTCTGGAATTCACTATGCACACCAGGCAGGCTTTGAACTCATAGAGATCCACCTGCCTCTGCCTTTGGAGTGCTGGCATTAAAGACATGGTGGCATTACATGTGCCATCATGCCTAGCATATGTACCCTTTGGGTTTGTGCTTTAATTTAGTTAGATGCACGTGTGTACCAGCTCCACTGATGAGAAGAAGTCCAGCAGTCCTCTGAGGGGCGAGTGAGGATGATTATAGGAAAGAAAAAGATGTAAGAGACAGATAGGAGAGGGCTGTGGGTCAGTACCATGGGATCAGTGAGTGTATTTCTCAGAGCCTTCTTATACTACAGTACCATGGGAAGCAAAGCTACAAGCTAACAGAAACAGTTACTGAAATATACACAGAAGACATCGGTTCCTATCCAAAAGCCTCCCTGTTCCTTCCACCAAGGTCAATAGATTCTTAAGCCCTTTGCCTTGAGCCTCAGATGCACCTCCTCTTACCGTTCTATGCCTCAGCAGGCTGGGAGGTCTGCCAACAGACCCTGACCTGCCTTGACTCTGCCTAGCAGACTTTTCTTTTTCTCTCTCTCTCTGCTTCAGAGAAACAGGCACACTTTTATTCTGTGTTTAGAAACAGGCAGACTTGAGAGTCGGCTTTATTGTTACTCATGTATGACCGGTTCCTGCACTGCCCTTAGCATCTCCCTGTCTGATGTCCACTGTTATCCAGTCACTAGCCAAAAGATATTTGGGCTGTTGGCACTTTCTGCAGTTGTGAAAAAAGCCATTATAGTTTTGGTTTGGTTTGATTTGGTTTGTTTTTTTTGTTTTTTGTTTTTTGTTTTGGTTTTTTAAGACAGGGTTTCTCTGTATAGCCCTGGCTGTCCTGGAACTCACTCTGTAGACCAGGCTGGCCTCAAACTCAGAAATCTACCTGCCTCTGCCTCCCGAGTGCTGGGATTAAAGGCGTGTGCCACTATGCCCGGCTGCCATATTATAGTTTTTATGTAAAACTTTTCTATAAACCTAAGTCATGTGATCCAGAAATCCCACATCCTGGGTAAATACAAAACTGCCACTTTTTCAGTGTGACTGTATGTTGTGTGACAACCCTTTTCCTGGGGAGACACAGCATACACATCTACTTACTAAAGATGACAGGGGTCCAGTGACAGACCAGACAAAGTACACATACCAAAGTCCAACTTGGTAAGCCAGTAAGTTTTGTCAGGGTTATTTATAGGAACAAAAATGACTCAAAGACGCCTGCATCACCAGAGCTCACCCCAGCATGGGTGACAGCTCACAGAGCTGGGAGCCTAGGACAACTGTACAGCCTGCAGTCAGCTCAACGGGTTGGAGGGTGTCCTTTTCAGGTGATACTGGTCTAAACCTCTCCTAGACAGCCCAGCTGGTTTCTGCTTCTTCCAGATAGCTGGTCTAGTCTGAGTCTCGGTAGCTCAGTTTGTCTGAGTCTTCTTGAAGCTTGGCTTCCCTTCCTCTGAGAGAGACTCTCAGCTTTTGTTGCTTATTCTGGCAAGGAAGGGCCTAGTGAATCAATTCTGTTTCAGGGCCTTCCTGAAGCTGTTTTGGGGCTGTGTACTTTCCTACTTGAAGAGCTTCCCGGCAGGATGGGAAGTTTCAGTCTCACAGGAAACTGTTATACAACACTACCATTTCAGTCCTCTCCAGAAATAGCCAGTTTCCACTTGGTTCCAGAGTCAGCAGCTTTGGCTCTTACAGAGTTTGTTTCTTCTCATAACCATTCAGAGTATAATACAGGGTCAGTTTGATCCCCGTTGACTTTCCTTAATGACTATAGAGGTGTGTATTTTGTTTTTGAGACAGGGTTTCTCTGTATAGCCCTGGCTGTCCTGGAACTCATTTTGTAGACCAGGCTGGCCTCGAACTCAGAAATCCGCCTGCCTCTGCCTCTCGAGTGCTGGGATTAAAGGCATGCACCACCACGCCCGGCAGGTGTGTGCTTATGAGTCCCTCACCCCACATTTTTTTAATAAAAAACTTAAAATTTTTTAATGTTATGTGTATTTTGCCTTCATCTGTTCCACATGTGTGCAGGGCCTGCGAAGGCCGGAAGAGGACATCAGGTGCCTGGAGCTAAGGATGGTTGTGAGACTTTATGTGGGGCCTGGGAACTGACTGGACCCTGGAAGAGCAGCCCATTCTCCCCGTGACCAGTTTTTACACTTGACTGGGTATTCACCATTGAATAGGGAGAGATACAGATGCTGGAGAGATAGAGACCTTTATCAGTAGTCAGGATTTTATTTTGCATGTATTTTTCCAGGATGTAGCTCAATTTCTCATTTTCTTTTTTTTTTTTTTTATAACAGTTCTTACAAAGATAAGTGTTTTAGTGGACATGACAGTGCGTGCCATTAATCCTTACAGCGCTAAGGAATCCGAGGTACAAAGGTTTCTATGAGCTCCGGGCCAAACAGGGCTACATAGTTAGACTCTGTCTCAGGGGGAAAAAAGAGGAGGAATTGAACTTTGCATGTCATGATTTGTTTTATTTTTGAGAAGACAGGGATTCCTGCAGCCCAAGCTTGCCTTGGCTCTCTGTGTAGATACAGATGCCTTAAAACCCCTGAATCCCCTGCCTCTACCTCCCAAGTGCTGGTTCTGCAAACACACACTACCACATTGCCTTAGGAATTGTAATTTTGAAGAAGCGCAATCTCCCGTTTTTTATTTTATGATTTATGCTTTTTGTGTTATATGTAAAAAATCTTACTTGAGAACAGTTTTTCAATGTTTTCTCCTACATGTTTTGTAACTTTAAACATCACTTTCATGTCTGTGACACATTTGAATCATTTTGTTATATATGCAGGTGGAGGTGGCTTTTTGACTATGGATGTGAATTTTATTGACATCATTTAAGACTACCCTTTCTTCTTTCTCCAAATTGCCTTTACATAGTGTTGGAAATACAACAAAGACCATTGAGGTGACTCAGTTAGCCAGCCCTCGTGGCCATCATTTTAAGATTCTTATCCCATGGTATCTTCTCATCTTTCTCCCTCTCCTCTTGGTTCTCTGATCTAAAGCCTGGGCACCCTAAGCCCCACCCATCTCAATTCTGCCTAGCTATAGGCTGTGGGCATCATTGCTCACCAATCAGGAATAACTTTTGGGGAAGGTCACATAGCATTTGGGTCTATTTGCGGACTCTCTGATCTCTGGGGGCAATCAGGCTGTAGGGGCCCATATTTAGCATTACAATACAAGTGACATCAGCCCACTGCATACCTGCATGATGGATATGTGTGGATGCGGTTAAGAAGTACTTTGTAGTTACTTAAAACAAAACAAAACAAAAAAACTAACGGGGCTGGAGAGGTGGCTCAGTGTTTAGCATTATTGGCTCTTCTTCTGTAGGACTCAGGTTCAATTCCCAGCATCCACAAGACACCCAGCAGAGGACTTGAAAAGGGCAGTGTGTCGGGTGTATAGAGTGAGGTCCAAGTTAGTTTACATGTAAACAATGTTAACTTTTAGTCATTTTGGAAAAACATGTTGAGGATTGTATCACGGCCAAACTTCAAGAGTAGAATCAGTAGCCTAGGTTTTATTCAGTAGGCAGAGGGGAAGTATATGAAACACTGGGCAAGAAAGTGACATGGCTAGAGTTTTCCGTGAAACCCAGGGACAGTGTGGTAGGTAACAGACTACAGTGGGCTGCTGCCGTGGCTCCCAGGCAGGAGTGGTGAGTAACAGCCTTCTCGCCTGTAGGCACTAGAGGGCACCTGTCATGCAAATGATCGCAGAGGCTGATGGGAGGAGACAAGCATACTGAGCGTCTCCCATATGGGAGGAGGATGCTGGGTAAATGCTGGGCAAGTCTAGATGGCAGGTTGTAGATTTCATGTGGGGGATGTTTGCTCAGTCTGCCTGGCCAGATTCAATTCCTGTAATGTCTGTCTGTCCTTGAACTTCCAGTCCTCCTGCCTCCACCTCACTAGTGTGGGCCACCATGCCTGGTGTATGGTGCTGGTTATTGAACACAGAACCTGTGTATGTTAGGTTAACACTCTGCTGATCAATCCAGTCCGACATGGCTACATCCCAGCCCAACTCCATCGTTTTTGAAAGTGGAAATTCACTGGCAGATAGGACTAAAGAAGGATGTGAGCTTGTGTCTTGTATAGCTAAAGAAAAGGTGTTTGTAGTCAAAATAATAAAATGGAAAGCTGTTCAACTTTCAGTTATAAAGTTGAAATAACACACATGATTAAGTCCCTGTAGACACCCTGTTTTATGTAGTAACGATCAAATAAGGTGTATCTCACGAATTTTATATCTTCTCATTCTCTCTATTTTGCCTAATAAAAGAATAATTTTCAAAGCAGAAGGTTTTGTTGTTGTTTTTGTTTGTTTGTTGTTTGTTTGTTTTGTTTTTGTAGGTACAGGGTTTCAACACATATTTCAGATTGACCTGGAACTTGTTTTGTGGCCCAATCAGATCTTAGACTCGTAATCCTCCCGCTTCAGCTTCTTGAGTGCTGTGGTTGGTCCGTCTGATTGTCTGCCTGCCTGTATTTTATTTTAATTAATTAATTAATTAATTAAGGCTGGATCTCACGGTAGCCCAGGCTGTCCTCAAAGTGCATATCCTCTGAGTGCTGAAGTTATAGGTGTATGCAACTACGCCCAGGGACACACGTATCTTAGTACTTAAAAGATTAGACAGATGGAGAGAGGGATCATTTAAGGCTAAGATAGTCATGGGAAACCTGTTACTTGGTAAGCTAATTAGAAAATAAACATTTAAAGGATTTCTAGTCTAGAATGCATAATTTATAACGATATTAAAGTCACAACTTTGTAGATTCTAGTCATAAAGAAAAAAGACATATATCAGTGAAGAGTGATAAAGATTTATAAGGATCCATTGCGAGGCTTACGTGCATTCCTTCTCTTCAGAAATACGGACTCATACGGATAATAATGTCTCCTCCTCCTCCTCCTCCTCCTCCTCTACCTACCGAAGTCTTTTCCAGGTACATGTGCATCTTGTTAGCTCCTGCAGGGACTTAGGCTTGTGAGTCAGGGCTATGCTCTCCCAGGACAGGTGATTCATTCTTCTGACCCTTGTCTTTGGCCTGTTGGAGCGTGTCAGTGTTGCCCTGGTAACCATAGACTCACTCCACTGCCAGCAAGCAATGATGCATTATCCGGATGTGGATGCCCGCCAGGGATTCTGCTGGTGTGACCGCCCAAGAAGCTGCTTGCAGGCCTCTGCCCTGCTATGCTCTCCGTCCTGGATGCTCCTCTTCTAGGAATCTGTTTTCTTTTTCTTCTGACACCCCTCTCCCCATTTCCTTTTAACTTTTCATTGATGAGGACTATTTCTCTATCATGTCTTTCTAAGGTTCTGTATCTGTGTATTGTATTTAATGGTGGTTATTTGTGTGATAGTTACTGCATTTAGCTGTGAGAGCCAGAGGATCAGAATACTTCCATGTGTGTTGTTTCCAGGTTTCTCTGTCATGGAATCAGACTCTTCACTTTCTCTTTGCACTAGCCTAGACAGTTCAGTGTTGCTGCCCTGGCTTCATGCTAGTTGTATGGAAGGCATATGGAATTTCAAGCAATAGTAATTATGAAGGAAGATTCAGGATGACTGAGATCTCCTCTCTCATTGGCATCTCAGTAAGCTTGGAGTCCTGTCGTCTCATTGGAGGTCGGAGTCTCTAAACTGTAGTTTCCTTTGAGGAAATTCGCATGTGTGTCAGCAATGATTTTTTTTTTCTCTTAAATTTTAAGTTAGCAGTCATTTCTGTCTAATCTTTCTTAAATATTAAGATACTTGTGTCACTGGGCGTGGTGGCACACACCTATAACTTTAGCACTTGGAGGAGATCCATTTTGAGGACAGCCTGGGCGCTATACTCTGAGATCAAGTCTCAATAAACAAACCTTTAATCCTAGTGTTCAGGAAGCTGAAACAGGAGGATTACAAGTCTGAGGACTAACTGGGTCACATAGCAAGTTCTAGCCCAACCTGAACCATGTTGTAGCTTTTATTATATATGTATCTTTACATTTTGATATATAATATGCATTTTAATGTCTGTGCGTGCATGGTGTGTGTGTGTGTGTGTGTATTATTTATCTCCCTCACTGTTTCCTTCTTGGGTCTTGGGACATTGTTGGTTGGGTTAGACTGTTTTAAATATATGCAGGTAAAATGTGTATTATTATATAAGCCTGTCATTTCGATGTCAATTTGTTAAAAAGAATCCTTGGACTTCTTAACCTTGTATCCACAGAGTTCACTGCGCTCAAGAGAAAGAGAAAATGCTGAACCAGGAGGCTGGTGGAGTTTTAAATTTTGAGCTTTCCAACAGAAGAACCGGTGTCATGTTGTGTTCTAAGCAGGAAGTAGCCAGTGAAGACTGAGTCTGAGAAGAAGGTCATTTCCGTGAAATGGAAGTGCCTGTCATAGGCCAGGAGTTGAGTAAAGGTTACTCTGAAGATAAATTTTAACATTTTTGTTAATATTGCAATTTTAACAAATTACATTGTAGTTTGTTACAGAATAAATTGTAAATGTGTTAAGCTTGTTAAACTTGTTAGAGGTCTGTATGAGTGGAGGTAGAGTTTCTATTGCCTTTAGAATGCAATAGAAAGAATCATATATTTGTGAGTTAGAACTCTCCTGAAAGTTTTTGTGCTATACTTAATGCAGTGCTGTAATGTTTACAACTCTTTTTCGAAAACGCTTTAAAATACTGTTTATATATAAATGATTCATACCTGTTACCTAGCAATGGATTTGGCTGTGTTTTTTGTTGAATATTTTCTGTGTTATGGTTAAGTGCAATAAAAATTTTGTCCCCTTGTTTTATCTTCTAGTGTGTGAAATTTTCATGGTCAAAAACTTGACTAATAACTTAGTAAGTTACCGCTGCTTTTGTGCTTAATGATGTATCCCTTACTTCCCCATTTATTTAGACAGGGTCTGCCTGTGTATGCTAGGCTGGCCTTGACCTCTCCGTACAAGTACTGATGCTCGGCCTCCCCACTGCTGGGATTGTAGCTAATGCACCGCCGAGCCTCATTCCTTACCCTCTTTAGTATTTGCTTTAAAGTTCCCATTGGTCTACTGTATATGACTGCATAGGTACTTGTGTGTGTGACCTTGTCTACACATAAGATTAATTAATACACTGTCTAATGCTTATGTACTGTCTAATAGGCCCATAGGAGCAGTCATGTAGATTCTGAAACGTGTCTTTGACACAGAACTTTTGTAAATCACAGAAAAGATGTCTATAGTCAAGTGTGTGCTGCTGTTTTAATTGCTCACCCCTGGAGCTTAAGTGGAGATGGCTTTAGCTGTGCCTGAATGCTGCCAGCACACGGCCTCTGGTGTGAGGCTAATGCAGCCTGATGTATAATTAATTATTAAGGCTCAAAGGCTGGCTGGAAGAGGTAATTTCCAAGTCTGATATGATTGAAAATATATATCTTAGTTATGTAACATGTTAAGACCAAAATACTGACGTTGACTTGGATAAAACTTGGCTTCATTATCCTCTTAGCTACTAAAAGCAGTTGTTTCCTGTGTCTGACTTCAGCTCTGTCCTGTCCGATAATGGGTCGGACATCACGGCATGAGCATGGACAGGAGCTGCTGGGCTAGAACACCAGAGCTTGGTTAGTAATGTACAGTGAGTGGATTAGCATTGCACAGCTGAAACGCTGTGTACCTGAGTTGTAATCTAATTTTCACGAAGCGCTTACAAGCTTACAAAAGACCACGGTGTCGTTTCACAGACAAAGGGATGTTGAGTAGCAAGTGCAGTATTTAGTGGCAATGTTGTCATAGTAACCGGAAGTTTGTGTTTGCCCAGCTCCCTGAGCTGATCAGGCTAACCTGTGATTCACTTGACAGCAGCAGGGAACCCTCATTGCCTCTCGTCAATTTTAATTAGGTATAATAAATACCGTCTTCTCAACCTACCTTGGGTATAGTGAAAGATTGGTACCTCTGTCTGTTTATCTGTCTGTTTATGTGTCTACCTATCTCTTGAGAAAATACCTTAACAACAAACTTTCCGCACTGAAAGTTACTTTTATTTTTCTCAGGTTAGCTTTGGAAAGTAACTGTAGTTACTAATGCCTTCCCTACCCTTCATTCTTGAATTAAATTACAGTTTGAAGAAGGCTTACTTTTTAAATGGCTTGGAAAGAACTCCGTGGGTGTTAAACTATTCACATTCTCATTTCTCTTTTGAGCGACTATGTAGTAATTTTCATTGCACATTTTTCTTATTCTCTGTGTTAATGTAAATGTCAAAGCCCAGACTTGAGGTTGTATAATCCCTTTTATGTGATATTTTTAAATGTCTGAATTATTCATTCTACTGTGCTGTGTATTACAGGTCTGAATTTTTAAGAGACATTCAAGCAGGCTCCTTTCAGTTGCAAGAAACAAAAGCACACTCCCACTACCGTAAATGCTGGGAGCTTACTGAGAGATTATGGATAAATAAGTAAGGCACCCATCAAAGACAGCTTCCTCAAGGATTTGGGAAATAGCTGTAGGCCTCTTTTACACCAAATGATACTCTTAGCTAGGGTGGAGATCCGAATCAGTTGTGTCCCATGTACCAGAGGGCATGGCAGATGACAGAGAAGGACCCATCTGTGGCAGCTCTCCTCAGCGAAGGTGAAAGGACAGGCCTTTACAGTCTCACAGGTTTCTCAGTGCAGTCGTGGTTTGACAAAATGCAGGGTCAGCCTTGCACCTTCAGGATGTAGTCAAAAGGACACAGCTATTCCCTTCGCAGATAAGTCACAGTGCCCAGTGGTGAAGGACCTCAGCTCTGGGGCAGGCTGGGTTTGCTCTGGCATTTAATAATTTATGCCATCTGTAATAATTTGGGACTGCATATACTGTAACACATTAATAGACTGGCAAAGGCTTCACCAGTGAATGTTTTACACCCAGTCCTTTATTATAGTTGGCAAGTTGCCCATGCTGGACTTAGGATTTACTGTGTAGCCCAGGCAGCTCTTGAAACTTCTATCCTCCTGCCTCACTTTCCCACGTAGGTGGGACTATAGACTGCCACCTAGCCTAACTATTCTGTTTACCACAGTCCTGTGTTTACTCCCATAAACCGTATCCACCGCTCTTTATCCCTTCGTGAAAGCCATCGGGAATAGATCTCAGATGGTTCGTTTTCAGTCTGAAGAAATTAATATTGATTTCTTGAAGCTCAGCACGGTTGCAGACCAGTTCTATCATATTTTGTTTGTCTGGAAAAATATCTTCATTTCTGAATGAAATTGTTTTTGCAAGATGCAGAGTTCTAGTTAAACAGCTCTTTTCCCCCTTTCTGTCAACACTTGCAAGACTTTTTTCCATCCTATCATAATCAGTCTGCTTTGTCTCTGGCAGGAAATTAGAATTTGTTCCTCTAGTCCCTCAGGTACCGTAACCTTTTTTTCTTTGTGTTATATTTTTGTCTGTCTGTCTGTCTGTCTGTCTGTCTGTCTGTCTATTTGATGGTGGGACCCATGGCCTTACTTATACTAAGCCCATGCTCTCCAGTCCCTCCCTGCCTGCCTACAGCCCTTGTTGCTACTCAGTTTGATACATGGCTGGAGTGGCTGGTTTCTCTAACCCATGATGCAGTCTGCATTCTCCTCACTTGCTTCTCTCTCTGGGACTTGAGCTACATCTGGTAATTACTTTGCACTGTCTCATGGGTGGTATTTTGTTTTCTCCAGTAATACTTCTTCCATTGCCTCAGAGTGCCTTTTGATTACAAGTTCTACCATCTTTCCTTCTCTTGTATTCAATCTGCTTTTGATTTTCTCCAACGTCTTTTAATCTGGAAGCTCCGATCTTTAGTTCTGATTTCTTCCTCTGTCCTTTTCATGGGTTTCCATCTTCATTGAAATGGCTCCTTTGTCACCTTCTCTAACCATTTGTCTCTGTGTAGTTGGTGGGGTCGGGGTTGAGACAGGGTCCCTCTGTCTGTCTGTCTGTCTGTCTACAAAAATCCTGTTCTGGAACTTGCTGGGTAGACCAGGCTGTCCTGAAACAGAGATCCACCCGTGTCCAGCACTGGGATTTAAAGGTATGTGCCACCATACTCCATTGTCACTTTTTTTTTTGAAGTATGGCACTTTTACTGGAACACAAAGTATTTGTCACAAGAATATATCCTAGCAGGATTTGAACTTTGTACTCAGGAGCCCCATGAGTCTGAAGCTGCCGAGAACTCTGCTTGGTACTTTGTGACGTCAGCCACGTATTAGCCCTAGAATCACTGTGTGATGCCAGAGAGATGAGGGGAATTTATGCTCAGGTTTGGGGTGCTGTTGCCGGTGGCTCTTTTCAGGGATTTCCAACCCTGCTGATAGCCAGAGAAAGAAGACTAGTTCTTAAGATGACATAAACCCTTTCTACCAGCTTGCTTTTGATCATGATCATTATCACAGTGGTAGAAAAGCCAACTGGGAAGCCTTGTGACCAGAGAATTAGAGTATCACGTTAGCTTCAACCTTTGAGGGAAGGTGATGAACCGGAGTTGTTTATGTAAATGTAATTTTAAGTGATGTGAGTTTTGCTAGAGCTTCAGAGGTTGTTAACCCTTTGTTAAGGGTTAAAGGTTTTAGGTGGCTGGTTTGTCTGAGTTCCCTGCAGTGTGGTTGGTACATTGCATCCCTTAGTAGCATTATTAGGCTGGCAAGGGCTTCACCAGGGAATGCTTTAAACCCATAAAGCATAGTTAACTGAACTTACCGTCTTTGTAAACTTCAACTGCTTCCTTCCACTAACAGTGCAAGAAGATGCTTTGTGTATTGTATTAAAAAATGAAATACCCCGTCTTTTAAAAAACACCGTATATCTAGAAAATCAAATTGTTTGCAGTTTGATAGGAACCAATCAAAAGATTTCATTTGTCTTCGGTGTGTAACAAAACCTTTTATTACCAGCGAAGTGATCTATATGTATGTGCTATCAGTGAATAACTCTATTATTTTTTTCCATGTGCTTTCTTAGATTTACAAATATGATTTATTCCCACGACTGCAGTCTACAGCGCTAGAACAAATGTCTATGTAATGTTTCTGGGTCTGTGTAATTAGGATTTAATTGCTTTGGAGAGGAAATGGGAGTGTAGACTGTCTCCTTGGGGCTGTATTACAGAATTTCATTTTGTTTTATTCTTTGGTGGGTTTATTCTTTTTTTCCCTGATATTAACATTAATAAAGTGAGCAGAGGATTCTAACCAATTGTACTGTCTGGATGACCACAGGAAATGAGACAGGGCCGGTGTGGACTTCCTGTAAGACCTTGTAGAGCCCAGAACTTGTGGCACCAGAGGGAAGGGCCAGGGTCAGCAGGGTCATAGTTTTAGCCACTTAGTTTTTCATTTATATTTTATGAATTTTTATATTTTAATATAAAATAAAAATAAAATTTTAATTTATATTTAAAATGTTTTTATTTTTGAGAGCTTTATTAATGAGTTATCTTTGATAGTGGTCTGTGATCATTTTTCTATATTTCATTAGAAGATTCAAGCAGGGGTATTTTACATCCCCTGTCTGATCTTTGCAATAGCTGAAATTCAGCAAGTCAGCCTTGCTGTCTGTATGTAGTCCTCATCTCTGGACCTGAATAGGGCCTTATTTGGTGCTTCCCATTAGAAAGACTTGATGTCTGTGTTTACTGTACACCAGAAATACATTGTTTTGGCACCTCTAAAGTCAGTCTAGTCTTTTTTTTTTTTTTTTTTTTTCGAGACAGGGTTTCTCTGTGTAGCCCTGGCTGTCCTGGAACTCACTTTGTAGACCAAGCTGGCCTCGAACTCAGAAATCTGCCTGCCTCTGCCTCCCAAGTACTGGGATTAAAGATGTGTGCCACCCAACTGGCAGCTATCATGTAGAAGACTGGGAATTGATCCATTCTTATCTCCTTGTACTAAGGTCAAGTCTAAGTGGTTGAAGGACCTCCACATAAAACCAGAGACACTGAAACTTATAGAGGAGAAAGTGAGGAAAAGCCTCGAAGATATGGGCACTGGGGAAAAATTCCTGAACAAAACAGCAAAGGCTTGTGCTGTAAGATCAAGAATTGACAAATGGGACCTCATAAAGTTGCAAAGCTTCTGTAAGGCAAAAGATACTGTCAACAAGACAANTGCAAGTCTGACAGCACCACCTCTATTTCTAATCAGTGACCGGGGCCAGCAGGCCATTCTTCAGTGACAGGTTCCTGAGAGGGACCAGTGGAAGAGAGAGAGAGAGAGAGAGAGAGAGAGAGAGAGAGAGAGAGAGAGAGAGAGAGATGCTGTGGTCAAGGGATCTTGCATAAGCTATGTCAAATGCCAACCAAGGTAAATACAGCATCTTACTGCTTGCAGGGGCTGACAGAGTCAGCAGAGGGCTATGCCATGTTACACAGAAGCAACACAGGGTATCTCAAGTGTGTCACACAACAAGTGCTTAGTGGCCTCAGGATTAATACCCACAGCTCTTGAAGAAAAGGAGAAAAACCTAGTTCCCAGAATCTGAACCCTTAGCTCTCCAAAGGCCCTGACCTCAGACCATCGCTGGCTTTGCTAAGCATGTACCTGAGTTTAGACAAGAAATAAAGTTCCTTTTCCATACACTAGGGCCTCAGGGGAAGTCCCAGATCAACCTGTCTCTCAACAAACCACATAAGTCAAAATCACAGAGAACGTTGCCCAAGGTTCTCCAAAAACTGCTTTCATTTTGAGACCAGAAGACAATCTCAAAGGAAGTGGACAGGCTGGGTTTTTATGTTAAGGTCCACTACAGAGATCAGAGGATACCTGTTGATCATTAAGTTTGGAAGAAACTTCAGAAAAATCAGTGTTACAGAGCTGAAGCAATGCAGTTCCAAAGAGGGAGCAGTGAACAGCGCCGTCTGTAGCAGTGAGCGACAACAGGGCAGTTTCACCCTCTGAATTCTGCGATTAGAAGGCCTGAGTGGGAAGGCACACCCAGCCACAGGTTCATTTTCATTGGGATGAAGTAGAGGAAGAAACTAGGCCAGTGAGAGGTGGGATGTGAGGTCCAGAGGTGGAGGGGGTAATATAAAGATGTAGAGGCCAGTACTAAGAAGAATGAAGGGCTGACTTCACAGAGCACACATTTTCTTACAGTTTGAAATATGTTAATATTGCAGATTAGTGTTTTGCGCACCTTATGCTTCCCGTTACAGTTATTTAGCTCTCTTGGGCCAAGCAGGAATAAAAAAGATAAGGTGTATGCCTCTCATGTATGCATTATTCCTTAAACAAGACCCAGCTTTAAAAAAGTTGTATCTTAGTATTTTAGCTAAAATAGACAAGTACTTTAACAGAGAATCGGTGATATCTCACCCGAAGTAGAGAAAGCAACTATGTCCACCCCGCAAATACATCAATGCTATTCAGAGGTGGGGACCTCTGCATAGTGACAGGGTCACAAGGGAGGGAGGACCTTCTGTGAAAGAGAGCAATGCCCTGCAGAAGAGGCCCAGGGAGCCTCCTCATCCTTCCCACCATAAGGAAACAGCCTTAGTATTCATCTTCTACTTACTGAACGTTCAGATTTGTGGGAGATCCACGTTGTTTATGGTTTTCCACTAGAGCAGCCCAGATGGCCAGAGGCAAACTAAAATGAGACCTGTTTTATTTCCCAGGGTCTGGTGCATGCTAGACCCCACACCCTCTGCCCAAATATGATTATAAAACTGTGAGCAGTTCTTCATTTTCCTAGAGAATGAAAACACAAAATGGACTCCCTGCCCCTTTCTTTTTCATGTCTGGTGCACATGTATGTTCACACGTGTATTGGTAGAGGTATGCGCATGTGTGTTTGTGTGGAAGACCACAGTTGAGATCACAAGTCTTCCTCGATCACTGTTACACTTTATTTTCTGAGGTAGGGTCTCTAGGCTGGTGTCCTAAGCCAGCCTCTGGGGATCTCCTGTCTCTGCCTTCTGGGGCAGGAATTAAAGGCTGGCTGTCAGCCTCATGTCTACTCAGGATTTCCATTGACTTTGGATCCCAAGTCCTCTTGCCAACGTGGCAAGTGCTTTAACTGCTGATCTAGCCACCCAACCTTCGGCCCTGGACTCTGTTTTGTAACTGGATTTTTAAAATTAGACAAAAGAGCCATTTATTGAGGTTTGTGAGCACAGAATTTGTTTCCAGGTGGCCGAATCCTCAGATTTTAGTGTCCTTTATTATAGAGAAGACCAAAGCAGAAACTACTAGCTATGGAATTCCAAGTCTTCGGACAGTTTGGGTCCCTGTGACCAGGCAACTGTTGCCTGGGCTAGAGGGTCTCCAGCTTCAGGATATAATAGAAACAGGAAGGGATTATAGAGCCCTACTTTTGGCTTCCAAGCCAGTATGTTTGAGATGTTTGGGGTCTAGGAACCTTCATTTGTAAAAAGCTTCTGAGGTGGCTCTGGACCAGGTGGTCAGAGGTGTATCCTTAGGGGAAAGCTGTTCTGGAATTGCCTTTGGAAAACCAGACTCCTTAGAATGCAGTTCTTGGCCTTTGTGTGCCTGTTTCTTCTAAGGATGCCTGATGACTGCTCCTCCACCTCCAGGCGAGTTTCTTCATTGAGAAATGGAGGAATTATCTCCCTAACTGTAAAGGTTTGCTTTGAGTACTGGGTTTAAACCCAGGGTTTTGTACAGCTAGCTAACTACTCGGCATGCAGGGTTACACACAAACCTCAACCCTTAGCTATGTATTTTTTTAAAAAATGAGTTGATCATGTATTTTTGGACTATTTCTTGGATGATTGCTAGAAAGCAGTTTCAAAGAAAGGGACTTTTCTTAATTAAGACATGGATGTGGCAGGTAATGGCTCATGCCTTTAATCCCAGCACGTGGGAAGCAGAGGCCAGCCTGGTCTATAGAGTCAATTCCAAGACAGACAGGGCTACAAAGAAACCCTGTCTCAGCTAAGAGACATCCTAGATCAGGAGACAGACAACCATGACCCTGTGGTTTCTCAGTTTTAGGAGACTGTACCAGGCCCTTTCACTTAGATGAGAATTCAACCCCATCAACCCATTAGCAAGGGTTAAACCAGAACCTACTGATATTATTACCTGATGGCTGTATTTTTAAAACCCCATATGGTACAATCTGTCCTAACTGCATATTATGAAATATTTAAGTCTAGTGACTTAGACACCATTGCAAAGAGAGGACTGCACGGAAGTTAAAAGTCAATTCTTCAGTTTTATTTTACATGTGTGGGGTATTTAGCCTGAGTGTATGGTCCACGTAGCACATGTATGCAGCACTGATGGAGGCCAGAAGAGTGCACAGGAGCCTCTGGAACAGATGGCTGTTAGCTGCCATGTGGGTGCTGAGAATTGAACCCTGGTCCTTTAGAGGAGCAGTCAGTACTCTTAATCCATTGAGCCATCTCACCAGCTCCCGAAAGTAAAGTCTTATAAAAGGAGTAACCAAACTTTGTTCTCTTCCTGTGCTAGATTGCTAGTAACTAACAGGTGCCACACAAGAAACATCATATTTATAATAACTTCATTTTCACAGACTGTAACAGACGGGTGATAGCTATTTCAACCATCAAAAGCTATAACACATTCTCTCTAAAGCAACCACGGCCCTCTGCCCTTCATTGGACAGGAAGTGGAGATCAAGGGCTGGAGATTCTGTAGGACAGAGAACCTGTCCCACTTGGTTGAATTGAATGGAAGCATTGTGTGTGGTGACATCTGATCCCTAACTCAGAACCCCGCAAATTACCTTAGCAGGAATATTTATTTATAGGCACTCTCTCACTGTGTAGGTCTTGCTGGCTTGGAACTCCCAATGAAGACCAGTGTACTGGGTGGTTTTGTGTGTCAACTTGACACAGGCTGGAGTTATCACAGAGAAAGGAGCTTCAGTTGGGGAAATGCCTCCAGCTGTAAGGCATTTTCTCAATTAGTGATCAAGGTGGGAGGTCCCCTTGTGGGTGGTGCCAACTCTGGGATGGTAGTCTTGGGTTCTATAAGAGAGCAGGCTGAGCAAGCCAGGGGAAGTAGGCAAGCCAGTAAAGAACATCCCTCCATGGCTTCTGCATCAGCTCCTGCTTTCTGACCTGCTTGAGTTCCAGTCCTGACTTCCTTTGGTGATGTACAGCCATGTGGAAATGTAAGCTGAATGAACCCTTTCCTCCCCAACTTGCTTCTTGGTCATGATGTCTGTGCAGGAATAGAAACCCTGACTAAGACAACCAGGCTGTCCTGAAACTTACAGAGTTTAAGAGAGTCCTCTTGCCTATGCAGCCAGAGTGTGTGTGCACCAGGCCAGGCAGCAAGGAGATTATAAATACAAATGCTTGCTCCTACCCTTCCTTTGTCCCAAGCTTCTCTCTCCCATCCCCGTCCTTGCAGTCTGTCCTCCTAGGTCCTCAAGGTCTCTCTCTGCCCCTGCTCATTTCCACTGTAGCCCCTCTCACCACTCGGACTCCCTGCATTCCGTGGTTGGCTGCTTCGGGGACAGTGAGTCTGAGGGGCTGTGTGCTTCCACAACTGACTCTCCTAGACAGTTGCCTTGCCGTCTCTGCTCCTTGCCTTTAATTCTAGAAGAGCTCTCACTACTGACTAGAAATTCCCTTCGTCTATTATTCCTTTCATTCCGTCTCCTCACACCCACAGAGACAGCTTACAGTCGTTCTCAGTCTCTTGAGTTCTCGGTCTTACCTGTGTGTCCGTCCTCATGGTTTGTCTTTTCAGCGTGATTGGATTAAGAAATTCCAGAGGGGGCTCCTGTGTATGTGTGTGTGTGTGCACACGTGCGCACGCGTGTGCATTCGCACATGTGCCTGAGCATTTCTAGACATATCTGTAGGGGAATTTGTAGAGATGATTATGGCATGAGAGCTTTGACTTAATGAGCACATTCATCCCTTCCTGGATTCATAAATGATGGCATTTGGAGGCTTGAAGAAGTGGGATGTTGGGGCCTCACTGTAGGAAGTAGGTCATAGAAGGTGTGTCCTTGGGGTCACATCTTGCCCTGCCCTCTAATTAGATTCCTCTTTACTTTGTTCCCTGGTCATATTCTCATATTCTCTCTCCTCTCCTCTCTTTCCCTTCCTTCCTCTCCCCAATCTCCCCCTTCCTCCTCTCCAGTCCCTCTGTCTGATGCTTGCCTCACCCCTTCCTGAGTTTCTGTAATTTGGATCTTCCCCCTCCAGCCACTCCCTCAGTCACTCCTCCTCCCTCCATAAGGGCACTAGAATCCGAGCTCAGCACAGATCATGGTTTTCATCCTTGTGTAGTTTCACTTATCAGGTAAGTCTCCCACCTCTCCTAGACATTGCAATTTATAGTGTTAAAGTTTCTAAAAAATATTTATTTTATCTTATCTATGTATGACTGACTGTTTTCTTGCATATTTGTATGTGCATCAATATGTATCAGATCCACCTAGAGCAGATGGTTGAGGGTCGTCATGTGGGTGTTGGGAATTGAACTTGAGTCCTCTGGAAGATCAACAAGTGCTCTTAATGGCTGAACACTCTCTCCAGCCCCTAGTCTTAAGTTCTGTAAAGAGACAAAAGAGCCCAAGTCTTGGCTTTTAATTTCAGAAGCTGAGGTCAACTACAAGACACAGATTTGCAAGAATGTGGGATGTTAAAGGGTCTGCTTACCAGCCTTTTAGGAGAGGGACTTCCTGGTCTCTTGAAGAATGGCCTTCATCATTGTTTGCATATCTGTGAAGAGATACCATGACCAAGACAACTCTTATAAGGATAGCATTTAATTGGAGCTGGCTTACAGGATCAGAGGTTCAGTCCATTCTTATAAAGGTGGGGAGCATGGCAGCATCCAGGCAGGCATGGTACAGAAGTTGCTGAGAGTTCTACATTTTCATCTGAAGGGTGGTAGGTTAAGACTGCAGGTTAGGAGGAGGGTCTCATTGCCCACTCTGACAGTGACACACTCCAACAAGGCACACTTCCTAATGGTGTGGCACAAACAAGAAGTGGTGGGTGTCCAGGTAGGCTGTGACAGACTCATCACAGGTCATATGACATGTTTTGTTTGTTGGCTCACTCTGCAGAGGTCCTTTCGGCATGTGGTAGAGGAATTAGAAATGTGGTTACAGGCCAGGAAATGACTGAGCAGGTAAAGACCCCTATACTGAAGTGTCACAATCAGAGTTTGATCCCTGGGACCAACATGGTTAAAGGGAGAACTGACTCTCCACACATTGTCCTCTGACTTCTACATGCATGCTGTGGCATGTTCCCACACTAACAAAGAAATGTAATAAAAACTTTTTTTTAAAAAAAGGAATGTTGTCTGGTCTATGAGAATAGCCTTGACGCTCTATAGACTTTCCTGTCTGTTCAGAATGGTTTGGGCAAATACTCATGTTTCCCTTCAAGGGCAATGGAAAAGTCGAAGAGAAAAAGACTTGTGAGGAGTTTGGAGGTGGGTGACAGGGTGGGAAGCAGTGGCTGTCCCACGCATGAACTGGTAACTGGTGGCCACCCGTGAGTGAGATCTTCAAAAGTGTTCCAGGGGTGTCCAACATTTTTTGACACTGTGATGCTATTATCTACAAAGTTCATGCTCAAGAATTATAAAGTCAAGATTAAAAATATCATACACACACACTCTCTCATACTTTTAAGTCAGTTTACAATTTTGTCTTTGATCACATTCAGAGCTATCTTTAGCTGCATGTGACCTGTGGCTGTGTGGTAGATATTGCTATAGACAGAAGAGTCATACTGGGCTAAGGACAGATGGTACCTGATGCCTTTTAATACACCTCTATGTTACCCAGTGCTCACCCCCAAATTTGCTTGAAACCTCTCAGTGGGAGAAGGGATTACCGCAGACCAAACCTGTATTCATAGAATTGATTCCATGAAATCAAACTTCCTAACAATGGCCACTTGGGTCAGAAGCTAAATTTGATTATACAGGGAAAAAAAAAAGTATATATTTTTTTCTTGAACACATTTAGATGTGTGGATTATCTATCTTGTAGAACAACTACTTATCTCAGAACAATAAACTTCATATCAGTTCTGCCCTCCTGACACTCTCTTCATTCATTTAGTGCCAAGCCTTCTGAGACTGTCACACGTGGGACCTCCAATCTCCAGTCCACTAGTTTCTCAGCCCTTTCTAGGTGACGTTTGGTTCTACTGCCCACACGTCTCTGGTGAAACCCAGGTTTTGGGACATCATTATCCCTCTTATAATTTAGAAAAGCGCTTTAATGAGTAAAGAGCTTCACAGATGTTCTGCTCCTTGGAGCCAAACCCACCTTTCCACCTTGCCGATCAAAATAGCTTAACTTGAAGGTTTTCGAGCTTCAGACAGGTTCACAGTTCTTGAGGCGTTTTAAATGCTCTTCTCCTGTTTCTTTGTTTGGGGACCTACCACCACCACCACCGAGGGTTGTTATAACTAAAACATGAGCCTGGTGTCTGTGCTTGGGAATCACACATGCTATAAACAGATTAAAATGGAAGCCCCAGCCAGCAGAATGTGGATGCGGTTCACCCTCACCGTGCTGGCTCCCTCACCTACATCCCGTGGACTGGTGAGAGAGGACCCTTTTGTTGTTCTCCAGCATCTTCCTTTGCCCACCTGATCAGACGGCAACTGTTTCTGACTCTGCTTTGCACCTGAATTCTGTTGGTGTCCACCGATGCCTTGAGATGACGCCCACTGGCATCCTTACTGTTTCGGTTAAATGAGTGGCCTCAAATGGACCAAAGGCATTGTGCCTTTACAAACAACAACAAAAACAAAAAACAACAACAAACCAATGGCTTCCTGTGCTTAGGCTTTGAGTTTGAGCCACTTGATGCTTCTCCATGCGCTGGTGGTTTCTCATTTGCTACTGGTCCCTAAATATAGCAAGGATCTTTCAGTAATTGGTTTATAGCATTCAGCAAGATGTACTGCGAACAAACGCCCACAGGTGGACTCATTTCAAAGTCCTTTTAACCGCGATGGTCCTTGAGCAATACTGATTGACTTTCTCGTGGAGCTGGTCCTTTAATACAAGCCATCGGAGCCGCCTGTGGTCTGGCTCACAATTATCCACTCGTTAGTCACCTATCCTGTTCACATTAATTAGTTAATTGGCCATTTATTCACTAACTCATTAATTCACGCAGGTTTCCAGTTAGAGTCCTCCATTAACCCACTTAATAGAGATTCGATAGCCTACTACACACAAGGCTCTATTTTTCACCTTGGAGACAAAACAAGAGGATGAGGGGAGTCTTGGTCCTCACACACAGGAGGCACCTGTGTGATCCTTGCTTCTCTCTCCCCCACCTGCTCTCTGCTTTGCTCCTTTGAGCTGGGGCTCAGGGTCGACATTGCTGGAAAGAAGCACCAGGCCCGGATGAATTGAAAAAAGGAAGGCAGGATACCAAGTGTTTGTTCAGCAGGCGAATAGAGCGGGCGAGAAACCTGGAGAGGAGCGGGCCAGGTTGCTAGCTGCTTTGTCTTAGGGAGGGATGATGCTAAGGGCTGGGCAGGGCAGGGCAGGTTCCCTGGCGGCCGGCTGACCAGGCTCCGCTAAGGTGTGGGGACGCCGGCGGGGGCGACCCAGCTGGCAGCTACCACGGGGCTCGGGGCGGCGCGACGGGGGCGCGCGGCGGGAGCGTCTGTGCGCGTCGCGGCCCTCGAGCGCGCGGGGCCTGCCGAGAACGCGCGCGGCCGGGCGCGGCGTGGGTACCCCAGCCGCGGGCGGCCGCCCTGCAACCCCCGGACGCGACCATGGCGACTGACAGTAAGTGCGGGGTCCCCTGGGGGCGGGGGCAAGGCATCCGGGGTGGCAAGTTCTCCTCCCGCGCGCGCCTGCCTTTGTGCTCAGCTCGCGGGGGCAGCGACCGGGTACCCCATCTCCAGAGCCGGCCCTTGTCACCGTGCCCATCACCTGCTATGGCTGACAGGACTGGAGAGGGTTGGGGATCCGAGGACCTCTCAGGAGGGATGCAGCACCCGACTGGAGGGGACACTTGATGCTTGAAGGCAGCCTGGCTGGGCCTCGCAGCCCTTCGGGACTGCCTCCAGGCCCACAGCCAGTTCTTAGGGAGCTCAGTATTGGGGCGCTGTGAGTTCAAGGTTTTCCTGGAGTTCTGGGTCAGATTGGTACGCCCTCCTCCTGGTGGGTGGCCCCACTGGGCTCTGTTCTGGGGTTCTGAAGCCACAGACCTTGCCTGGCTGCCATGGATAGTGAATGAAAGGGGCGTGCAGAGAAGGAAGGTTGACACTGAAGACTAAAAGAGTTGCAAGGCTTCCGGCTGGCCTGCTGTTGGCATCTTGGAGTCTTTGCTGCTGTTTTTGGAAATTAGGACTACGCTAAGAAAACTGATTATATGTAGCTGTAGCTTGGCCTGTTAGTGGAACCTCAAAAGGAGTGCAGAGTAAAATAAGTCACACTTGTCTTAGACTTAGCATCTAAAGTCCTCAGTAATAGTCATAGCACACAGTAGGGACTTCATTCACTGAATGTACCATGTGATTACCGACACCAGTTATAAGGCAATTTGGAGAGATGAGAGGGGACAAAGATGGATGGTGAGGGTCAAAATTTCATTATTTTTTTTCTTTCAAACGAATCATTATCCAGTCAAGAACACCGCTTCCATACAGTACAGAGGATGCACATTTTTGAGTTAAAAGCTATGACATTTTTATCTCCCAAGCCCTTCAGGAGTGGGATTGTGGCCCTAGCCCAACCTTAAAACTGTGGCTGTCGGATGTAAAGGTACAAGTCAGTAATCCCAGGACTTGAGCGGCTGAGGCAGGAGGATATCAAGTTAGAAGCCCTGTTTCAAAAGAAAGTTTATTTATGTATAGATATGTGTATACACATGCGTAGCGAGCCTGCCATACCCGGGAAAGTGATGGGTATCTATCTCATAAGTGGTGGGCACGCAAGAGAAATGGACATGTGTGTGGTTACTCGCTCATCTCCCATTTGCCGTCATTTTGTTTGTGCGGCGACACCAATCTATTCTCTGCTTTCTGAGATCAGGGGGTGGAACGAAATGACAACCCTTTTTGCTCTCAGTTCTGCTTCTATGGACAAAAGTATACTCATTAGGAGGGTCTAGGGGAAGAGGTGATACATTTAGATTTTTATTAACAAAGAAACAATTGTGCTTGGCCTTATTTGTGTAAATGGTAATTAACCAGTTCCAGTGATACAGAATTTCTATCTTCAGCTCTTCAGGTAAGGGGATGACAGGTGAGGGTCAGGGGGAGGGAGAAATAACGCCATGCAGTGAGTAGATGGCCTCACTAAGACGCATCAAACCTGGGTACAGTCTGCCTTGGTGTTAGCTGATTGCTTTGCGGTTCACGCCTCCTTACATTTCTCCTTGAGGGAACACTCAGCTGTAAAGCCAGGCAAAGGGCAGCCTGTTGTACTCTAGTCGTTCTTGGAAGGGATCCCAAAGGAGCTTCTCTGTGATTATAGCTTGTGAGAATATGTAGGACACAGAGATATTTTTTTAAAAAATATTTGTCAGGAAAACAGTCTTCAGACACAAAAAGAATGTGACCCGGAGAGACTGTCCTGTGTCCAGACACACACAAAAAAAGGGCAGTTTCTAGAGATGTTGGATTCTCAATTTGTTTCCAGTAAGTTATTTTGAAATGGTTAAGCACCTAGGTTTGCATTGTAAATGGTGCTACTCAGAGGCATTTTGAGCTATGTTTGAGGTAATGGATAATTTTGTGTCCTAAGCGTGAGGTAGTTTCTTTCCTGTGTGGCATTTGTTGCATTATTAATACTTCTTATTAAGGGTCTTCACTCTTGAATCACTGTTGTGGGGTTGTTTTGAAGGTGCCTTTTTATATGTGCATGCTCATGAGTGCACATGGAGGGGTGTCTATAATCTGCCTTTAAGCACACATTTTTCTCAAGGAGCTGGAGAGATTGCACTTCAGTTAAGCTCTTCTCAAGGATCCAAGTTCAACTTCCAGCACACAAGTTGGGCAGCTCACAGTCATCTGTAATTCCAGCTCCAGGGGGTCCAATGCCCTTGTCTGGTCTCTGAGGGTCTCTGAAAACTACCTCCTCATATACACACAGATATAATATAATTTTTAAAAATAAGTCTTTAAAAAAGAAAAACACTCAAGACACATTGTATGAAAGTTGAAATTGTCCAAGAATAAATAGGATATTATTTAAAAAAAAAAAAGAAATAAAAAAAGTAAATTCTCCAGGACAGCAGACATGCTTTGAATTGTTGGAAATAGCTAACTGAAGTATGCCCCAGAAGTTTTGGGAAAATTTTGAGTTGCTGGCTCTCTAGAGATGTTGTAAATAAGTATTCTTTTTTTTTTTTTTTTTTTTTGTTTGTTTTTTTCGAGACAGGGTTTCTCTGTATAGCCCTGGCTGTCCTGGAACTCACTTTGTAGACCAGGCTGGCCTCGAACTCAGAAATCCGCCTGCCTCTGCCTCCCGAGTACTGGGATTAAAGGCGTGTGCCACCACGCCCGGCTGCAAATAAGTACTTTTTATCTTAAGGAATTCCTCTGGATTACTTGGGTTGTTCCTGGTCCATTGCATGGATGATCATGAGTCATCTTTGCCTGGTCCAGTTAGAGGCTGATTGCTGCTAACCCGAAGGCAGTCGGTCTCTACCAGTAGTCATTCCTCCCCACTCCCCTTCCCCTTTCCCAGCAACCTGTAGCTACTTTTATCCTCATCTTTTCAACTCCATCGGCAATGTCTACTGCTCTCAGTGTGGAGGGAAGTGAGTGAGCCAGGGCAGGAGGGGATAAATGCAAGGGCCCTAGCAGGAAAAGTTGGAGTTTTACTACCAGATGGGTGCTTTACATGTTCTAGTAGAATGTGTAGACTCTAAAGGAAAGTTGCCTGAGTGCAAATGAATTCATTATGGAGTAAAACTATCTCCAATCCCAGTAATGTTTGAGATCTTTACAAATGATGGCAACTATAACTTTAGGCAAAGAGTTAGAAAATTACAGCGGACCTGGAAACTTGGACAATTCATGGTGGTGGTGACTTCTGCAGAAAACATTGTGTTCTAGTGAATACCACAGCGATAACCAGTTCAAGCCAGAGTCACCTGTGGCTCCTGAACACGTGTGTAAAGGGAGCAGTGTGCTGCTGGCTTTATGTCAACTTGACATAAGCTAGAGTCATCTTAGAGGAGGCAACCGCAGTTGAGAAAATGCTGCCCTGAGATCTTCATTAGTGATCGATGGAGAAGGGCTAGACCCATTGTCTATCGGATATCCCGAGTTGGTCCTGGGTTCTATAAGAACCTATTCTGAGCAAGCCATGGAGAGCAAGCATGAAAGTAGCACCCCTCCATGGCCTCTACATCGATTTGCTCCTGCTTCCAGGGTCCCGCCCTGTTTGACTTCCTGCCCTGACTACCTTTGAGGATAAACAGTGATATAGAATCAAAGTAAGTCCTCTTCTCTCCAACGTGCTTTTGTTATAGAGTTTCATCACAGCAACAGAAACCCTAAGGCAAGTGGAATACTTAAATTCATAGACGAATTACCTCACGGATATCTTGCTAGTTGTAAAAACAAAATGGTAGTTTTATAGTGGAGGAACCTGAGATACATTATCTTAAATAAAGAATTGCAACAACCTGCTGTCCTGATAGGAAGCTCTGGGGAAGGACAGGGTGCCACTTACCAAAGACGTACGACCTGATTCTAATCACAAGGAGACACCAGATAAACCCGGACCGAGGCACATTTGTAAATGTTAATGTCACGGGAGACTGCGGAGGCCTTATCCATGCTAAGGAGACAGCCAGTGCAATGGAGGATCTGAGGTTGAACCCTAGCTCGGGAAGATCAATGCTGTAGAGAATAGTGTTGTGTTTAAGTATCCCGTTTGCTTTAGGGCTTCTATTGCTGTGATGAAACACCATGACCAAAAGCACCTTGAAGATGGATTATGTTAATATCGGAGGCAAACAGAATCAATGTCAAATTTCACAAATTTTATGTTTTTATCACATTTATAAGTGGAATGCACTTCTTGTTAGGGGAAGATGAATTACTTAGGAAGAGGGGGCATATTTCTGCCACTAAATCTCACGTGTGTTGAGGAAACAAATATATATGTACATGTGTGTTTATAAGTGTAAGTATGTCATATGAGCAAGAAAGGACTAATGCAAGTGTAGCAAGATGTCATTTGGTAAGACTAGAGATCTCTTGTTCTTGCAACTTCTCTCTTAAGTTTTTTGGGATGTTGATTTGTATCCTAGCTATTCTAAACTAATGTTTCAGAGTTTAATTTTTGAAAGGTTCAAAATTATGGACTCCTAGTTTTGGTTTGTCTCTTTATTATGGAAAACGTTATATGCACTGAAATATAATGGACCCCCATGCATCGGAGTGCCTCAGTATTCACAAGTTACCTTGTTATATCCATTGCCATACTCCTAATTAATGCAGGTGTTTAGAAAGCAAGTCCAGACATGGTTACATTAGCCATCGAGGGGTCAGTGAGCTGTGTGCACATCTCCTTTCTGTACTGGGCTTATACCTAAGTGACAGTCAGAAAGATGGCAGCCTTTGGGTATGATTAGCGTGATGCTCTAGCAGTAAGAGGCCCGGGAAGTTCGGTGCTGTGGGGTATGTGTGTTCAGGTTCCAGCGTGACGAAGGCTTCACAGGTGTGAGGGAAAGGTCTGAGAGGTTGCTGGGTTTTGCCTTGTTTTTCAGGCTCCTACTTCTGCTTTTTAAACCAAGATGAAATTTGAGAAGAAAAGATAACGAAGGTCTGGAGACAATGTTCTGAGCCGATTAATCAAGCTGATGTTATAGTCATAAGACATCCTGGATGTTAATCTGCACGAACACGTTTCCATGCTATTTGAGTTCGACCCCACTTGTTTTAATTTTTTGCTTGGCATTTGGAGTTGGTACATACACTGACACTTTTTCACGACTGACTAGACTCTCTAGATGAATATGGAACGTGTCCTACATGTTTCATAACAGCAGTGGGCCAGCTTCTTTAGGAGGGCTAGGCTTCTTCCTGAGTATGGTAGGTTTGCACGGCATTCACTCTTAGGTCATTACAATGTCGTTTAGTCACTAACTGCTTTTTAGCACCCTGTATTGATAAACACGTGCCTGAGATTCCATTTAGCAATGGCTATCTATACAACAAACCAGACAGTAACAGCCCTTCCTAGGGCAGTGGCTCTCAGTCTTCCTAATGCTGTCACCTTTTAATAGTTTCTCATGTTGTGATGACCCCCCCCAATCATAAAATGTCGTTGCTACATCCTAACTGTAATTTTAATACTCTTATGGATTGTGGTGTAAATAAGTTTGTTTTCTGACGGTCTTCAGTGACCCCTGTGAATAGCTTGTTTTTAATCCCAAAGGGGTCGTGACCCACAGGTTGAGAATGCATACTCTAGTGGATCAGGGAGGTACCTGAAGCGCACTATGAAGTTCTGCATGGGTACCTTCCTATGAAGGACGCTGCACATCTCGTGTTAGGCAGTTTACAGTTGTTGATGGATGGTATCCCTTTGGAGTGGCTTTCTTTTTTTAAATCGATATCAATTTCTAGTTTTTAGCAGCATAGATTTTCATATTGTCAGAGTGTGATATTCTTTGGATTCTAATTTTAGCAGCAAGTCACACTTTGTAGTTTGACTCATAGTGGAGTGAAGGTTAATATTTAAAAGATGATTTTTTTAATCCAAATCCTACATAAAAACTCCCCTGGTTTATGTCGAGAGAACAGTCTAAACACAAGCTAGCAGGCACTGGGTTTTCAGATGGTGTAACTGAGGCATCTCAGAAGCCTGGGTAGCTCAGTCAGGTGTGATGCAGTGGAAGGGACCTCTGCTTGGCTTCCAAGGTGCCTGAGCTATGAGCTCTGGCTTTGGCATTTAATGGGTTGATGATTTCAGGTAAACTGCCTTCCTGGAGAACCTTGCTTACTGCACTCCTGGGCGCTACAAGAAGCAAATGAGGTGGTGCAAAGCTCCTGTCACACAGTAGGTGTTAAGTAAATATCTGTTTGTTCCCTTCCTACAAGATGCTTCCCATAGCTTATAGCTAATTTCATAATACCAATCCAGAAATAGGGTACCAAGTGATTAATTCTATTATTGTGAGGAATATAAAATGAAGACCAAATGTTCTGCTCAGAAATATAAGACTCAAGAACAAACCACGCAAGGTGCCGAGCTCTAGATTTTAAATAGAAGCATTAATTATAGTGTTTTCTTCTCCCATGATCATTGTTTTGTGTAAGTATGCTTGTAGTGTGTACCATATGTGTGTGCACTTATGATGCATATGCTGTTGGACACAGATGCTGTTGGACACAGTGACCTTGAGAAAGTTCAGAGCCCAGAGTTCCTGACTTGAGTTCCTGACCCCAACTTCCCTTAGTGATGGAGTGGGGCTTGAGAGTAGTGAAGATGGAAGACAGACACTTAATTTGACATTCAGCTCAAGTATTCATTCACTGCCGAACTTCTTCATGAGCCTCGTGATGCAAAGTCTAAAAGATGAATTTGAAAAAAAAAAAGATTATTAGGTTTTGTTAAAGTTTTGCATATACTTTATTTAATTTCTGTGCATTAATTTATATCCATCAAATTAAAGTAAAATTGGATACAGATAATTCATAGTGATGAGGTTCTTGGCGAACTTTAAAATTTCAAAGTACCAAAGGGCTTTAGAACTTATGTTTGAGAACCACTTTCCTCTCCTATGGAAACGTGGTTGAAATAAATCGCCCTTCTGCTTCTCAAAAACCTAGATCTGGTTGTCCACACACATTTGAGAGTGAAGGAGGGCTATGACTCAGGAATAAGGGGCAATACTTTTCTTTACAGACAAATAGATATTCCAAATTCCTATCTTCAGTTCTCTGTGAAGGGGTTGTGTGCAGAAGCCTAGCCGTCGATATTTTGTGACTGTAGGTGGTGAGGAGTCTGTTTAGCACTCCACACCTAGGACAGAATCTCTTGACCACAAGGAGATGAAGGTGGTTCCCAAGCCCAGAACCTCTCTGCTTTGCTTCCTCTGTTCATTAAACAGAGGTCTTGGGAGACAGTGCAGTGGGAGGCCTTAGCAGAACACCATTGTATGGAATCAGAGATTGGTTCATTCATACTACTGGAGGCTGAAAGTCCAAGATTATGGTGGCAGCAATGTCAGGGTCTGGTGAAGTCTTTCCTTCAGGTGTATAGATGGCTTGTTTTCCTCTGTATCCTCATAGCATAGAAGGAAGAAAGTAGGTTACACGAAATGCTCTCCTCTAGAGCCACTGGTCTTATAGGATTAGGGTCTCCCTTATGGTCACATTTATCTGAAATTGTTTCCCTCTGCCCTCTTTTCCCAAGTCTTTCAAAAACAGATTTCTCCATGTAGCCCTGGCTGTCCTGGAACTCATTCTGTAGATCAGGCTGACCTTGAATTTAGAGATCCACCTGCTGTTACCTTCTGAGTGCTAGGATTAAAGGAGTGGGCCACCACAGCCCAACTCTAAATTAATTCTTTCTTTCTTTCTTTCTTTCTTTCTTTCTTTCTTTCTTTCTTTCTTTCTTTCTTCCTTCCTTCCTTCCTTCCTTCCCTTTCCTTTCCTTCCTTCCTTCCTTCCTTCCTTCCTTCCTTCCTTCCTTCCTTCCTTCCTTCCTTTCTTTCTTTCTTTCTTTCTTTCTTTCTTTCTTTCTTTCTTTCTTTCTTTCTTTCTTTCTTTCTTTCTGTTTTTTGAGACAGGGTTTCTCTGTACAGCCCTGGCTGTCCTGGAACTCACTCTGTAGACCAGGCTGGCCTCAAACTCAGAAATCCGCCTGCTTCTGCCTCCCAAGTGCTGGGATTAAAGGCGTGTGCCACCACCGCCCAGCATTATTTCTTTACACATTATTACACTTGGAGGTTCTGGAGGTTAAGGCTTGAATATAAGAGTTTGGAGGACAGATGAATTCCAGAATGCTTAGCGGCCTTGAGGCCAAACTCTATCCAGAGCCTTCTAACTAATTCTCCTGTTCATAGTTTTCATTTGTCTTTTACTTCTGAGGCAACAGGTGTTTTCCCTTTCCTGTATAGGATGCCGATGACACAAATGTTAATTTCCTTCGTTTCACAGCTCCTTGAGTTGTTCTGTCTACTTCCCCACAGTCTTATGCATTGGGCAAATGCGACCATTCTGCTGGTAGGGTTTCAAGATCATTGACTGTATTAGGTACTTTTTTCTTGGTGTGACAGAACGTCCAGACAGAAGCAGCTCTAGGAGACCACGTTTATTTTGGCTTTGCAGTTTCATAGGGGGATAGTCCATCGTGACTAGGAAGGTTTGGCAGCTGGGCCATGAGGCTGCCTAGTAGCCAGGAAACAAGGCTAATCACATTTCATCTCCACACAGGAAGCAAAGGGAAGAGAAAGTGGGACCAGGTTAGCGAGCCTCAAAGCCAGCTCCAGTGACTACTTTTCCTAGCAAGGCTTCACTTCCTAAAGGTTCTGTAACCTACTTAACCACAGCAACCAACTGGGAACCAAGTGTCAAACACATGAGCCTACTGGGGGCACATCATATTCAAACCATAGCACTGCCGAGACTCTGTGAGCTCCACTTCCCATTGAGCCCATCTAGTGAGTGGAAAAAGTTTATTATATTTTCCTGTTCTGGTATCTCAGTTTTTTTCTTTATTGTCTCAATTTTTCTGAGACTTCTTCTTTTTGTTTCTGCCCAATCTAACAGCGTGATTTACAAAAGAAAAAAAAAGTCTCTGTTAAGTTCCCTGTTTACAGTAAAAGTTATAAAAATAGAATCCCAACAAACTATAATACTCAAAAAATCTTGGTTTGTTAAACTATATCTTATGTATAATTGCGTGTATTTCATCTGTCAATGTGTGGTTTTGGTTTATTTTTTACATCACATGCTTAGTACAAAACTGACTTGTAAATAAAAGCTCATGTAAACCAAAGTGTTTAACTTGATCTAAATTAATTTTGTTCATAATAAACCTAAAATTTAATACACTAAAATGTAGTACATATACATTTTAGTATATTTATTATATTCATATATATATTAATGAAAATGGCTAATGTCTTAAATCTTTCTTTGGAACATAAAATTCTAAAGCCTGGCTTTAAGGGCAAGACATATATAATCATATGATTCTGGTTAAGATGTTGTTGTCTTGATCCTTACCCAATTCTGGTTCTACAACATAGTCCCTGTTGCTTGAGGGTATAAATTAACTTTAAGAGATGATTGCTCTTCTTCAAGGATACATTTTTCCTATTGGACAATGATCCTTCCTTAGATAGAAATAACTGTCTGTCTTCTAAATGTGTTTTATATGTAAGTAAACACACACACACACACACACACACACACACACACACACACTTTAAGAATTTTAAGATATTTTTTAAACCTACTACAGCCTCTTTAAACAAACACACTGAACAGAGTTTTCACGATCCTATAAATGAGCAGCAGGATTTGTTAATATTCCTTCAGAAAAGAGGGGATGAACAGGTTGTTGTAGCCTATTATATATAGTTTACTTGACTATAAAATGTCCTCATACATACTCAATAAAGGCTTGTAAGTGTCACTGCTCTGGGTCACCCACACTCCCATCAGTACCCCCTTACCAATCTCCTGTAATAAACCCAATGAGCTCACTGGTCCCCCAGGGTGAGCTTTGCTTTGTCACTGGGACTTATGAAGAGCAGATAGATATTGTTTAGTCTTCCCCTTTCCCAGGGAGAAAATTCTCACTGCAGACAGTAAATTCACTTGTTAATACTATGGCTTCAATGGTATAAGGAAGTTTTTTTTTTTTTTTTTTCCCTTGTTCCGGTCAACCCCGCTCGCTCTGCTCGACCCCACTCGCTCCGGCCAGCCCCACTTGCTCCCGGCCGCCCCCGTACGGCCCCCGCTTGTTCCAGCCAGCCCAGCTCGCTCCGATCGGCTCCGCTTGCTCCGGTTTGGCCCCGCTCGTTCCGGCTGTCCCCGTTCGGCCCCACTCGCTCTGGCCCTGCTAGCTTCGGCGTCCCCGCTTGCTCCGGCCGTCCCCCTTCGGCTCCGCTCGCTCGGACAGCCTGGCTTGCTCCGGTTGGTCTCTCCGGTCCAAGGATTCATTTCTTATTATTCTTCATAAGTATGCTGTAGCCGACTTCAGACGCACCAGAGGAGGGCGTCAGATCTTGTTACGGGTGGTTGTAAGCCACCATGTGGTTGATGGGATTTGAACTCATCACCTTTGGAAGAGCAGTCGGGTGCTCTAACCCGCTGAGCCATCTCACCAGCCCATAGGAAGTTTTTAAAATGATATAAGGATAAAAAGACAAATTATTTCAGTAAAGAAGGGTTTGCATATGGGATTAAGATAGATGGATGCTTACAATATGAGAAAAACGAAAGCTTTGTAAGGTGGGGCATCTGAGTAAGTATCTGATGGTATGTAAAGTACAACACTTATAGATAATACACACACACACACACACACTTATAGATAATGTAAGTGGCACTGTTTCTAAGGTTTAGAGCGGTACTTACGAAAACTAGCTAAATGCATGTCTAATCAAAGTTTAAAACAATTTGACGATTGAAATATTCTACAGTAGTTAAAAGTATCAGATGAGTGTAACTGATCTGGGTATATGAGAACCACACTTGAAGTCTACTGTAATGTAATTAGAGACAGTAAGAAAGAGGACAGGTTGTTTCCCCTCATTCTCCAAGGGCTGTGAGGTCTTAGGGACCGCCAGTCATCTCTAAATGTTCTGCAGCTATGAAAGTCACCTGTTCTCTTGTTGATGGAGGCCATGGAGATCCCACTCAGTGAACCCTAACCAGAGTCTAGTCTCTAAAGAGGAGGGCCAACACGGAAGGAAGACTTCCATATGGCTTCCAACAGAAGCAAGGCCATTGACTTATTTTCACGTAGATGGACAACTGCTGAAAGAAAAGCTCAAGAAGTCAGATACCTCACAAACCCCAGTGACTCCTGTGGCGTAGATTCTGGACTGGCCTTATTAGTAGCAGTAGCCAAAAAATATTTGGCCTTTAAGACCTTTTGTCTTAAACACCCACCAGGAAAGTAGACTCAGGGTTAAGATGATCTGTATGTCTCCTAGACAATTCAAAGGACTGCCTCCTCAGACATTCTATTTGGCTGTAGGACATGGTATTTGTGCAATTATTTGTCACTAAGGATCCTCTTCTTGACATGCATATTCCCAGATGTATGACAGGACCTACTCGGACTTGCTTTAGCACCGAAGTGCCTATCTATAGCTGGGAAACATGTCTATCTTCTTAAATGCTGAGGTCAGATTTAAAGGCTCTATTTAACAACCAGGGGACACTACCTATACCTGGAAGAGTCCCCCTTACAGCTGTGAGTCTTTCTGTACCCAAACCACCCATGTGCCCTTATTAAAGGGGGCTGCCAGATAAGCTGCCATCCAACTCACAGGTTTGAGAAATTACTTGGGATATCCAAGTGGTGTCCTTTGCAACACTGCTGGAACACCCTATAAAAGTGACTCAGTAGGATTCTATTCTTTTCTTAAATTGTTAATTAGATGCTGATTTTATGCCAACTTAAGTGACTTCTCTTATAAAGCTTCCAGGAGCTTCTATGGGAGTCTGATGTAACAAACCACTGATTACCTTTATCTTACCTTTCTGTAGGGTTCTGGTATCTGGTACAGCCAGTTGTACAGTGGAATTTAACCTTACTAGACAACCTTGTTATTCCTGTTGTAGTTTTTTTTCCTTATTAACTCTCTCTCTCTCTCTCTCTCTCTCTCTCTGTAGCTGTCTTCAGACACACCAGCAGAGGGAATCATATCCCTGATGGTTACAGATGGTTGTGAGCCACCATGTGGTTGCTGGGAACTGAACTCAGGACCTCTGGAGGCACAGTCAGTGTTCTTAACTGCTGAGCCATCTCTCCAGCCCTGACTTGACCTAGTAATGTCACTGGCTGTAACAAAATAGTGACAAAAATAATCAGTATTCCTAACCCCTATGGCAATCTTCAAAGGGTTCTGTAGATGGTTTTCTTGCATGCTGTTTTCTTCCAGTTAGGGTGAAACTAGTTTATTAATTTTGCTCTCAGTAAGAATTATAGTAGTCCTAACAGTCTCATTTTTGTTACAAAAAACGACCTCAGTCACATGACACACTCGAAGGATGCACACTGCCAAGGAATGGAATATATATGTTTGGGATCTTTACCATGTTGCTTTTTATTGTTGGCTCTGTAGCTAGACCCTCCCCTTTTGTTAGCTTGAAGAAATTAAGAGAGACCTGTGATCCCAACCCTCTAAAGGCAGTTCGGCTGATCTCTGAAAAGGTGACTAATGGGTCATCCAGTTTGTGTGTAGTTTTGGGCTACCGAAAGCTACGCTGTCCCTGTCCCTTCTGGCTTCCCTTCTGCTCTACTGGCTTTAGTTTTGGGAGGTGATTGCACTACCCTGNGTCAACTGTGTTGGCTGCACTTAAGGAAGCCTAGCTCTCCTGCCTATCGCTAAGATTCCCCCAGCTATCGATAAGGATGGAATTCGTGCCTTCTTCTAGGAACAAAGCTAACTGATTCTAGATGGGGCTCAAACACTCAGGGACCAGACAAGTTAACCTGTGGATGGGCTTTCTGTTTTTCTCCCCATGAGGTTCTTTCGTGTTTATTATCCTCACACTGAGGTTCCCCCCCCCACTCCCCCACCCCCATCTTTTACATGTTTGACTTACTGGGCACAACTCTTCTAAAACAACAGGACTTCCCCTTATACCCAAATGGGAGTTTTCTATATAGACGCCGGTGGCTTTCACCCTACAACAGCTCCATTCTTTCTTGAGACACCTGTAAGTGTACGTGTTGGGTCCTGTGCAGGAGCTCTGGCTGCGAGGAACCTTTCTTCCTTTCACCCCAGACCAGATGCAGCTCTTTCCATCAGCCCTCTGTTTTCTCCCGTTCCCTTCCTTTGATGCTTTCCTTGCTGCTTCTGCTATAGCACACCCCCTGGCAGTGAGACTCACCAGCGTCACCCCAAAAGACCAGATCCGGAAGGAACCATTATTTTTAGCATTCTTTTATATCACCTGTACTACAACCCCTGTCTTCATTCAGTGTCACCCTTACTTCACCCCTCCATTGTTAACTTTTCAAAGTAAACATTCTATGCGCTCTTACCTCTCCCTTTCATCTTCACACAAGAGACAAGACTCATTATCTCCCCCTAGACAAGACTCATTATCTCCTAAAGGCAGCCAGTTCGGTTTACTCATCCAACTGCTGGGTCTGTCTGTCCACTAGGGGTCAGCATTCCCGAGTTGCTTCTGCCTCCTGCTCACTATAGATCCACACCCTTCTCAGGCTGTGTCTTTGCGCAGTGACCAGCGCCTACCCAGATCCTGCACCCATAGCAGACCTCCAGAGACAGCTGTTTTCTCCAGCCTTTTACCATCCACCACTCTTCCCACAATCCTAAATGTTGAGCTATCTTTCTCCTCCAAGTTACCGACTATCCTGGCATCCTTCCTGCTCCGACACAATCCACCCTGCCAAATAACCACAGCTCTTCCAGACTCTATACAGATCCTTCTCTTTGCCCTTTATGCACGTCCCCGATCGCTGGGCACCCACTTCTTCTCACTGGCTCATTCCGTCTGTCCCACTCCGCCCCCACCCTGCTTCCTTGGCAAATCCTGGTTGATTCTGTAACACAATCCTTTGTTTTCAGCCCTCTAACAGTGCCTTTAGAAAAGTTTCTCCAAGAGTACAAGATGACAATCACGTGATCCATCATTGGCGATCAAGTTAAAACTCTCCTCCTGCGAAGTGACCAGAGGCTCCACCTTACTTCACCCTCCTCCCTCACTCCCTCCTTTTTTTTTTTTTTTTTTTTTTGAGACAGGATCTCACTCTGTAGCTCAGGCTATCCCGGAACTTACTCTGTAGACCAGGCTGGCCTCAACTCACAGAGGTCCTCTGGCCTCTGTCTCCTAGGTGCTGGCTGGCATTACATCTGATGAGGATCCTCTTTTTCCATCGTCCCTGAAGTACCCTCTCCAGAGATGACTCTTACCAGCTTGGAACAGCTATGAGACAAAGCCCTTACTCCTTCTTGTTTGTTTGCTTGTTTTTGTTTTGTTTTCAGGGTCTGCCATGATAGAATGCCCTAACTGCAGAAAACCAGAAGGCCCCTGAGTCACTCACGATGTCTTCTGCTCCTCTGGGTTCAGTTTGCCACATCTGTATCCGAGAGAACTGTTCGCAGAGGCAGGCACATTCTCACAAACACCTACTTTGCTTGAGTGAGCATTTTCAAAAGCAAAGTGGTGTACATTTCTCAGGAATGTCTTTACCTGGGTAACCCTCCTCAGCTGCATCAACTCCCGCATCTGTAAGCCTCTTACCGACTCCCATAAGAGCCCCGACTAGCTTCCTCCACAGGAAAATGGCGTCCCTTCCTTGTGGGCTGTGCTAATAGACACAGTCTCATTGTTAAGGCCAGTCTCTGGGCCGGTCTTGCCTTTTGTTTCTTTGCTTTGCACTCCTAAATCTAAGACTCAGACATAAGAGTTTCACCTTTTCTCTCATTCTTGTTTTAAGCATTATATGTGGATTTGTTTATATTTAGACGTTTTGCTTTTTAAAATCTCACCTCCCTCTTCAGTCCTGGAAAGTTCTTAGACATTCTCGTTTTGAGTGTTAGGTTTTCCACAGTCCCTTCCTTCTTTCTGCTGTCGGCCTTCATACACTGGCGTCCGCGGAAGCTCGGTAGTGTCCACGCCTGCCCACCGCAGGTTGGCGCAGCACCTGCTCACCACAGGTTGACGCCCTTCTCCTTTGCCCTTGGGGAAGGCTTTTCTTCCTCTCTTCACTCCCTCCCCTGTGCCTGCCTCCTCCTCCTCCCAGAAATTTCTTCAGATTTGTCTTCCACTCCAGGTTCCACCACAGAAAAATTTTTTTCCTTGATAATACTTTACACTTACACATTTTTTTTTTTAATGTGGTTATTTGGAAAATACTACCCTCATTTTATAATGCTGTATGTGGTTCACATGTATGAGGTCCCCGTCTCGGTCCCCAGCATCCCCTGGTATCCCCAACAGAACTTTTCACCAATACATTGTAGTCCTGCCTGTTTATGAGCTGTGGGATGTTAGTGTGGGATATTAGTGTGTGTGTGTGTGTGTGTGTGTGTGTGTGTGTGTGTGTGTGTGTGTGAGATGTTAGCTGTGGGATGTTAGCTGTGGGATGTTAGCTGTGTGGGATGTTTGTGTGTATGTGTGTGTGTGTGTGAGAGAGAGAGATGTTAGCTGTGGGATGTTAGCTGTGGGATGTTAGCTGTGTGGGATGTGTGTGTGTGTGTGTGTGTGTGTGTGTGTGTGTGTGTGCACAGCAGGTAAGGAACAGCTCTAGGTACTGGCATCTGTCACCCCAGGCAACTGTCACTCCTTTGTTCCTGACCAAGGCCTTTACTCCCACACACTTTATACAACCGGGAGACGGGATCCCTGGGGGTTGGTTTCTCTAGTCTCTGAACTCCCTGCTCCCAAGCATCTCGGCTCTGCTGTCGGCAACTGTTCTTGCTCTTGCATCTCTGCTGCGATGATGCCACAGATGAACAGATTCTGTTTTTCTCAGCATCTACATGATACACTCACTCCAGACATTTGGATATTTTGGTTTAAATGAAAAAAAAAATGTCCCACATAGTCTCTGGCGTTTGAGTGCTTTGTCCCCAGTTGGTGCCATTTTGAGAGCCTTAAAAAGAATGATCCTGCTGGAGGAAGTTTGTCACTGGGGATGGGCTTTGGGGGTTCAAAGGCTCAGGCCACACTCAGGTTGCTCTCTGTCTCCTGATTGGTGAACTCTCAGCTGTCTCCGCCCCCAAGGCCATGCCTACTGCTGGCCGCTGTGCTTCTCCCACTGTGATGGTGACAGACCCATCCCTCTGGAATCACAGACCAAAAGAAATCCTTCCTTCCATCCTTCCTTCTTTCCTTCCGTGAGCTGCCACGGTCATGGCGCTTCACCACAGCAATGGCAAGTAACTAATGTAGGATGTAGCAAGCCAGGTGGTATTTTGGAGAGAAAGAAGTTCATGTTTTAGAAACATAACCAATCTTAAGTTGAAGATCAGCCCTGTGTAGCATAAAGCCCTGTAGTCTCTCTGCTCTGTCCTTCCCCTGCCTATTCCTCAGTGTCTTCTGTCCTCTACAGAATGAGCTTTGGATTCATTTTCCTATAGAGTATAGAGTAATTCTGCTACTCTGCCTTTTTCCTTTTCTTCAATAGCCAGGTAGCCAGGTGGTTTTTTTGTTTGTTTGTTTGTTTTTTGTTTTTTTTTTTTAAATTACAGACAAGAGAATCCACTCAATTGCTAAAACAAAACCAAAACCAAAACCAAACAAAAACCAAAGTGTGATTTGTTTAGCTGTTGACACTAGGGTAGCTTGCGAAGACAATTGGAGGGCCAGGGGGCACTGCTTACTGCCCACCGAGTCACAGGGGACGCCTGCATCCGCGTATGTTTGTCTTAGTGTCTTCCATGATGCTTTTCTTGATTCCTCTCTGTTTGTGAGTTACAGCCCCTGCTATATAACCAGCACTGACTCCAGACTGGTCACTGCCTGCCTGTGCTGCCCACTGCTGGGGTTCAGCTGTGTGCCGCTCTGCTGGCATGTCCAGACTGGTCACTGCCTGCCTGTGCTGCCCACTGCTGGGGTTCAGCTGTGTGCCGCTCTGCTGGCATGATTTTCTAGATTGCTTTGGATATGTTAAAAAAAAACCTTTTAATTAAATTAATTTATTTAGATTTTATCACTTTATGTATAGGAGTGTTTTGCCGGCATGTATGTATGCATACCATGTGCATTCCTTGTACCTGTACAGGTGTGTACAAGTGAGAATACATAGCCTCCCCTGGAACTGAAGTTATGGATGGTTCTGGGTGCTTTGAATCAAACTTAGATCTTCTGTAAGAGCGACAAGTTCTCTAACCACTGAGCAATCTCTCCAGCCTGTAAAAACCCTTTTAAGTTTATGTTTGTATGTGCACGCGTGTGCGTATGTGTGTGTGTGACAGAGAGACGGGGGGGGGGGGAAGGGAGAGGGGGGGAGGGAGGGAGAGAGGGAGAGAGAGAGAGAGAGAGAGAGAGAGAGAGAGAGAGAGAGAGAGAGAATGTGTACATGCTGCAATGCACCTGTGGCTTTGTAGGACAATTTGATTTCCTCCTTCTGCCATGTGGGCCCTAGGTAGGGTTCAAACCCAGGCTTTGAAGCAGCCATCTTTACCCACAGCCCTCTTTTGCATTTTTGGGGGGCTCAAAAAAATTAATGTTCAGTATGCTTTTTATTTTCTCTCATGAATTCTTAGTCTTTTGTAGCTGGTGTCAGATTTCCCAGTCTGCCTGCCTCCCCTGTAGAAGGTAAGCTGGTATGTACATCCTGGCAAAGGGGCACTAGGAAAACCTGTTGAGCTTCTGCTCTCGCTTGTCTGAGGCAGTTGACTACCTGTTGCATGAAGGATTTGACTTTGAGCTTGTCTCTTTCTGTTTTAAAGACCTTATCAAGACTAGGGACAGAGTTGTTCCTAATAGAATTCCATTGATCCTTCTCCAAAAGCAGAAGGTCAAAGGCCTGTTTGTCTCACTAAGGCTCTTGAAGGGCTTGTCTCTGTGAAACACATCAACGAGAGGAGAATGAGCCTCTCAGAAGGAAAGCCCTTTACTTCTGAAGGAATAGGCTTTCCAGCCGTGCTAATCTTAACCCTCTGCTGGATTCCCTAACCACGCTAAGGTTCCAGACTGTACACTATGGATCAGCTCTGGTGTGCAGCGTCACCCTGCCACCGTGTGGCCATGCTGAGAACTGCACATTCCCCCAATGTTGGCTTCCTTCCTCTCTGATGTCCAGCTGGAATTGGTCCGTCACCCTGAATGGCTCTTTGAACTAATATATTGTGAAAAGCTTATCTAAAAAAGCTTTATAATAATTGTTAAAACATATTTAGTAGGTTGCATCAGTTGTGTAAAAACACCTTGGTGTGTTAGATAATGTGTGTATAAATCAAGACTGGGCCAAAATTATGTTTCAAAGCTGGTTAAAGGGGATGGTCTGAGGTTGTACATTTTCTGTGCATTGAAGGAACATATATATCAGGCCTTAATGTTACATATATATTAATTTAAATGACAAATATGTTTTAGGTCACATCCTGACATCCTGTTTTTTTTTTTTTCTTCTTCTTCTAGATTAGTTTTGTGATTAGCTGTTTCTAACTGAGAACGAGAAATACAGTTTCTGTCATTATTAGGGTACATTAGGGTATCATCATCAGGATAACATGAGTCCAAGGCTGGTGCCAGGGCACTCCCCACAGAGGCCGGATCCAGGCATGAAAGCTGTCAGATGACTCCTCCTGACTAGCCATTCACACCACCGGCCACTGCTGGACGGTGCCTAGTGACCACCATATGTGGGCTTTCTGGAGTAACTCCTCCAATCCCTACCCTTCCAGGTAGAGACGGGAATGGGACTTGGGTTCCATACTTCTTCCAGCTCATTCCCCTCTCAGAATTGAAGGATATCTGCATCCTTTTACTCTCGAGCACAACCACCCTGCCTGCATGGGAACTGTATGAAACTCAGTTAGGAGCCCACAATAAACCACTTGGTATATGTTTCGACTATTGCCAAGGGATCTAGGACGCCATGTGTCTGATTGTCTGAGGTGCCGATAGAAGCCTGCAGCAGGAAGAAGACAGATTCCAACGTCTCTACTGTGTGTGGTGCACCAGTGCATTGACCTCTGCTGGGGAAACCATCTCTTTACGTGGGTCAGTCCTAACCGTTGGAAGAACACTTCTTCAATGAGGTGCAAGTTTAGTCTGAGGCTTACACGTGGTTCTAGCAACATGAAGAGGGTGTCACAGCCACGATGGCGAGTGACTCTCAAGTGCTAAACACCTGCCAACTCACCTCTGCTCGCTTCTCCATAACTCCTCTAGGGGCACCATAATGAGCCACAGCACACTGGCAGAGCTAACCATGTCTCCCATTCCTCAGAGAGGGCTCTGAGAAATGCTGAAGGAAGACTTACGGTCGGAATCTCTCTCAAAGCACCCAGTGCTGTTATGTCTGTGTGTCGGCACCTAGTGGGAGGTGACTGGGTTATGAAGATTCTGCTTCATGAGGGGTTAAGAGGACCATAAAAGGGCTTTCAGGAGTGGCTTTCTCTCTTCTTTTCTGCCCCGTGAAGATACATTTTGTCAAGGGAGGATGGACTAAAGGCCCTCCCGAGGTGCTAAGACCTTGGTCTTAGGCTCCCCAGTCTCCAGGGTTGTGAAAGAATAGGTTTCTGAAGCCGGGCGTGGTGGCGCACGCCTTTAATCCCAGCACTTGGGAGGCAGAGGCAGGTGGATTTCTGAGTTCCAGGCCAGCCTGGTCTACAAAGTGAGTTCCAGGACAGCCAGGGCGCTGGCATCCGAAGAAGCAACTGCTGTGGGCGAAGTCCGTTTCAGGCAGTAGGAGCGGCATCAGAGTAGGAGGAATGGGAGACGGGCTGGTTCTGGCTGTGGTCCTTGCGGTGCACCTGGAGGAGTTAACTGGAGAAGTGAGCAGAGGTTGGGCAGAATGCCAAGCACAGAGGTCCGCATTTACTACGACTCATAGTCGTCCCAGCCCACCACAGTCCATTTCCTATTGTATCGTGTCCCCAGGGGCTAGCTTAGAGGACTACACAAGTCTCTCGGGGCTAACTGAGCATCTGTGTTTTTAATTTTCTGATCAGAAGAATGTTTCCTTCCTTCCTTCCTTCCTTCCTTCCTTCCTTCCTTCCTTCCTTCCTTCCTTCCTTCCTTCCTTCCTTTTCCTTTCTTTCTTTTTTGAGACAGTGTTTCTCTGTGTAGCCCTGGCTCTCCTGAAACTCACTCTGTAGATCAGGCTTGCCTTGAACTCAGAAACCCTCCTGCCTCTGCCTCCCAAGTGCTGGGATTAAAGTCATGTGCCACCACTGCTCGGCTAGAAGAACGTTTCTAAACTGGGAGTCCCGTGGAGAGGAAATAGGGAAAGAGAAGATAAGCAGAATAAAGAATACGGAAGAAAGAAAGGAGGGCAGAGATGAGGTAGCTGTCATTAGATTGGGCAGGTGAGGGGTGTGGAGATTGAATTGAGGGGATGTATGGGCATAGGAGTCATTTTAGGGGTTCTTTTCTATATAAGTCTTGATAGGTATCTGGGATTAGATACTGTGGGTGAGAGAGAAATAAAAGATGAGACTTTTCGAGTTTAGAAAGTGACTGTTTGAAAATGGTATTGTTTGAGACAGAGTTAAGGAGGGAATGGATTTGGAGGCCAAGCGTACCCTATGAGTACATTTAAGGTGCACATCAGACTTCTGGGTAGAGGCCAAGCAGGCTGTTGGAAGGCTGGACATGGAGCTTGGTGGTGCTGGAGGCTTGAGGTTGGAAGGCATTGGTGAGCACGCCTTGGAGAAGGAAGTCCTTAGGGTGGGCACCATCACACAGAGAGACGAGGAGAGGGGGCAAAGGCATTGGGTCCAAAGCTGCAGACTTCATTCTCAGCACCGGCATTAAAATTCATAACCATCTGTAACTCCAGTTCCAGAGGATCCAGGGGCGGTTTCCTGTCTCCGCAGGCACATGTCTGCATGTGCATGGTGCACAGACGTATATGCAGGCCAAACACCCATGCGCATAAAAATAAATAAAAATGTAAAATGCCTGACTATTTTGTATATTCGGATGTTTATTTGCTACTGCATTGATGACAGAAGAATGTGAGGTGTGACTTGCTGTTCGTTTTACTTGTTCAAAATCAAGTGTGTGTGTGTGTGTGTGTGTGTGTGTGCACATGCGTGTTCATCTGTGTGAAAGCTTGAGACTGTCCCTAGGTGTGTTCTTCAGTTTCTCTCCGTTTTCTGAGATGAGGTTTCTTGCTGAGCCTGGAGCTTGCTGGTTAGGGTACCCCAGCTAGCCACCTTCCCAGGCGATGGTGGCATCCCTTTCTCTGGCTACCAAGGGCCGAGATTTCAGTTGAAGCCCGCCTGGCTTTATAGCTCTAGTTCTTTCACTTGGACACTTCCCAGTGAGCAGTCTCTCTGGCTTTGGGGAGCCATTTTTTGACCCTTGAGTTGCCAAGGCCTTGATGAAATTGGGTATCTTTGCTCTATTACTGCACTCAGGATTACTTTTTATGGTTTTTTGGTTGTGAGCCTGACCTTTAACAGCTGAGCCATCTCTCCAGCCCTCAGAGTCAGTTATCAGTCCTTGATGTCAAACTGACTGATAAGGCCTGACTGTGTTTCTCCCCGCCCCCCCCCAATGAATATGTTAAAATCTTACCTCCAAGGGCATTGGTGTTGGAATGTCTTTGGGAGGTGACTATGTC